>FTLJ01000159.1:0-56136 GCA_900155495.1 Porogramme epimiltina | reverse complement strand
GGGGGGGGGGGGGGGGGGAGGGGGGGGGGGGGGGGGGGGGGGGGGGGGGGGGGGGGGGGGGGGGGGGGGGGGGGGGGGGGGGGGGATGGGGGAGACGTACTTGGAGAAGATCCGGGGGCACATGGAGCCGACGCGCACTGAGAGCTCGACTGGTTCCGCAGGGGTGACGAAGTACACGCTCTTCGCGACGAGGCTCAGGTACGTGTTCTGTGCGGTGTTGTCAGCGGGCGCCGCCGGACTACCGCAGTGCACGGAAGCACGCACGTAGATGTCCGCGGTGATGTTCGGGAACATCCCGCCGGCGAAGAGCAGCGCGAGGTCGGGCTCGCGCGCCTTCGCGGCCTGGAAGACCGCGCTGGGGAGCTGCTGCTGGACGCCCTGGAGGCGCGCGGCCGCGGTCGGGCCCAGGGTGTCCGGCGCGAAGAAGAGCGCGTTGTAGACGGAGCGCGTGATGTTCGCCGGCGGGGTCTCGTCCGCGGCGGCGAGCACCGCGGTCGCGTTCGAGGAGAGGTCGACCGCGACGGAGACGGCGGACACCGCGACCGACGGCGTGCACATCACGACAGAGTGCAGCGGGTTCGCGGCGAGGCCCGAGAGGAAGTAGAACACGACGGGGCGGTACTGGAGCGGCTCCCCGGCGAACGTCTGGCACTCCTCGCTCTCGGGGAGCGGGGCCACGGCTTGTTGGCGTGGTGTCAGACTGCGGTCTCGTAGTCGGAAAGTGCAGATGGAGGAACGTACTGAAGAGGTCTGTGCCGTTGTACGGCAGCGCCATGGAGAACTGGCACTCTCCGAATGACGTGTTCATGTAGAACATGGACGTCCCGAGATCGTGTACAACGTTGGCCTGTGGACATGAGCAATTGCCGTACGCCGAACAAGGTTTCTCAGCTTACTGAGGTAGGGTACTCGCACGACGCTTGGCTGCGCACGGCATGCACGTCGGCGTACGCAGTCCCATTCGGTGTCCCTGATGGGAGCTACTCGCTTTCGTCAGAAACCCTTCTTTGTTCGTTGATAATCATTCGGTACCTCGAAGGTCTCAACCGTGTAACCATTCGCATCGACGAACGCGGCAGGGGCCAGGTTGTACACGACCCTTGCCGCAGCGAAACCCGACGCCCCCTGGAAGGCTGGATAAGAGTGTGTTAGCATGGGGTGCGAATCGAAGCCAGCCGAAGGATGCTAACCAATCATGTCCGAAAAGTTCTCGAAGGCGTTGAGGCCAACTTGAGCTAGCCTCGCCACGGAGCCTCCTGCGGAGAGATCAGAAAGGGGATTTACATCGGCATATTTAGAAGGACACACCGTCGTTGATCCACCAGACACTCCGGACAGAATATGACGCTCCGACGAGAGATTGGAGCAGCATCGTTACAGCCGAGAGCAGACAGGCCACCCACACTAGCGTGTCACGATCCTTGCAAGCTTTGCTGAACGACTTGGGAAGACTAGGATGAAGGCAATGTTAGTATAACGTCGCAAGGATCGGGATGTTGTGTTGCCTTACCCCCGTCGGACGTAGTCTGAAAGGGTGGTCTTCCGACTAGTCTGGCAGTCACTAGAGGGCGCGACCATATTGAGCAATGGCTATCAACGAGCAAAATATCCGTAAACTGATATTTGAATAGAGACGGTGAAGAGGAGCACAAAACTTACCTGGGTCAGCTTGACCTCTGATAATAGCCCAGTCCAATATTGAGGAACAATCGCGGCCACGAGTGAGGGAATCGAAGTCTACGACGATCGTCTTGGTCCAGTCAAACCAATCACTTCGGTTGCGTTGGACTCACCACGATATAATGCCGAATTGAGTCCGTCTCCAGGAAGATACCTGGCGCTTTCCAACCTGCAATACGTTGAGCGAGTGTGACGAAATAGGCATGACGATCTGTAATGGGACTTGCCTTGGTCCCTGTCATTCTTCCACAAAAGAGCTTCAAGAGTGAGCGCCGCCGCAACCAGCGCGATCACCACAGGGATCCAAGTCCAAGGACTAAAGCAAAGCACTGAATTCCATCCTTCAGGAGAGCGTCCCTTAGGAGCGTCCCTAGCCGACTCAGATCCGCCTACACAAAGTTGTGAGATGAGATAAATGAAGGAAAAGTGACTACTCACAGCGGCGCCTAGCGGGAACTGCGCTCACCGCGTCCACTCTTGTGGTTGTGGAACTGAAGCTGGTTTGAGCCGACCGGGTTGCGGTCGGCTCGGACTCGGAGTGTGCACCGATGGAGGCCGGGAATGCGATGGTGTTCGGCGTGTTGGGGGCTGTCACATAGACAGACGCGCAGTTGGCCGATTCTGTGATCGGCTGTGAAGGGATGTAAGCTCAGGCCGTCAAACGGTGGGTAATGGTGAGACCACACTGACCCGGGATGTAGGGCTCAAGGGCGACGGTGCCCTGCGGTCGCGCCTCGGAGACTCCGTTGAGAAGTTGAACTGATTGAACGATAACGACGGGGCCATGTCTAGCGAAGGGGGGGGTGGGGGGCGATGTGGGTTGAGGTTATATACAAGGGGTCATAAGCCCGAGGGTTTGGGGGGGGGAGGGAGAGGGAAGGGAGAGGGGAGGAAAGTCCGGGGGAGGGGGGTTAGGAAGTCGTGTCTGTCTCGCTCTATGATCCTTAAGTACCGGGGATGCACAAGAGCTCTCGTAGTGTTCGACATGCGGGGGGGAGGAGGGACAGGGAGTCTGCACACCACCGCCAACCATCCTTTGTCTCAAAGAAGAGGAGAGGACAGAGGTCTACAAAGGACAGTGATGCCCTCTACTAGCATGCCCTCTCGTGCATGAGGTGCGCGATCGAAATGCCACATACTTTGTGATTGGCGTCGTGGAGGACGAATCAGATCCTCCCGCAGAGGCCGAGCCCCGATAGGGGTGATTCTGAGAACCAGCAATCCTTTGTGGCCTGATGTGACTTGTCGAGGGTACGGGATACGCAGGTTAGCCTCGAGGCCGCCCCATTGCCAATTTCAGCACCGCTGGCGCCGGCGTTGCAACGTGGGGCGCCGGGGGGCAGAGGGCACGGGTCTCGGGCCTCATGTACGGCGTGTAGCAGCGATAGATCGATAGCAGGACAAGGTGCGCGAGAGCTAGATACAGATGGCAACAAAGCACGACAAAGTACGATTCCACAGACGCCAGGATCGAGAGCAATTACAGGGACGTGATGAGGCTCTGCGCCCATGCATTGCTCTCGATCCTCGGTCGGAACTGCTCCACACACCTCCGGAGCTCCTCAAGCTGCTCTTCTGGCGACGCCTCTTCATCGCCCATTATGACATCTTCACCGTCGTGGCCAGACTTGGACGACACCCAGGCGCGGAGCATCTCTTCGACGATCTGGGTCCCTTCCTCCACGACGTCTTCCGGAAGCTCGGGCTCGGTCTTTGTCTGGTTGAAGTCCTCCAGCTCGTCTGCCTTCTTCCGAGCAAGCTGTATAGTCCCTGTCAGTACGAAGCATACACGCAAATGGATGCTCCATACCTTGACCACACTTTCCGGAAAATTGGCTAGCTCGGCAACGTGGATACCGAAGCTCTGGTCGCATACACCTACACTTTCTTAGCGCCATAAGCCTAAGAAGCCAGATGGTTGGTCTTACCTGGCTCGACCTTATACAGCAGGGTGATGTCGCGGTCGCGACCAGCCTCGTCTGCTTCAGAGACGTGAGCCACGACGTGCAAGTTCTTAACATGCTTGATCTGCTGATCCAGTGCGGTAAGCTCGTGGAAGTGCGTCGCGAACATGCAAAAGGCGTGGATTTGTGACGCAATATGTCTGAAGAGAGTATTCAGCATAGACCTCTCGGAGTTAGGTGCGTGGTAGAAGACATACTCCGAGATCGCCCATGCCAGACCGAAGCCATCATAGGTCGAAGTTCCTAGACGTGAAGTGTCAACTTGGGCAGCCGCTTGTCAAGAAATCAACGAACCTCTCCCAAGCTCGTCGATGATGATCAGGGAGTCCTTTGACGCTGACTGTATGGAATTAGTGAGTGGTTCCTCTAGTGAGTGGTTCAGGGACATACCCGGAGGATGGTAGCCGTCTCAAGCATTTCCGCCATGAACGTCGAAATGCCCTTCAGCTGGCTATCGCCCGCACCCACACGACAAAGGATGGAATCGAAGATGGGAATACGAGCAGTCGCACAGGGAACGTAGCTCCCAGTTTGCGCCATCAGTGCGATTACACCAACTTGACGGATGTACGTGCTCTTGCCACCCATGTTCGGGCCCGCTGTAGGATAGTTAGTCTCAGCTTAACTAGACGACAAGATGGACAGACTGATTATCTGGAACTCGCTTTGATCTGTAGCACGTTTTGAGTAAGATAGTTAGAGGAAATGCGACGTGGCGAACCTTTGATCATCTCGACGTCGTTGGGAATGAAACTGACATCATCTTGAACCTCTAAACATGGGTGACGGGCTTCCTGCAACACCAAGCTACCAGAGCCTAGAATACATGAGTCTCAATTCACGTCGTAAGCATCTAGGAGTACTTACCCTTTTCAAGGATTTCTGGTTTGACGTAGGACTCGGGCGCGTTGACCGCAACATGAGCCAGGCTAACGATTACGTCGAGGTGCGCTAACTCGCCGTTCCACGCCTCTAGAACAGGGGCGTATGTTGACGCGATGTTCACCACCTCCTTCACGAGTCCGCTCTGTGTACGAGTGTACTGTTCCGTGATTTCGCTATATTCTGTTGAATGTTCTTTGAGAGTCGATGTCGTGAAGAAGACACCACTCTTCTGCGCCCCAAGCTCGATCCATTTCCTTGGCTCGTCGGAAAACATTTTAGCGTCCTGTGCAAGTCATGAGCAATTGACCACAACGTGAACAACTACTCTGCTACCTACGTTCTTTGAAACGCGGAAGCAATACCCGTATTGCTGAGAGTTCTCAAGGTGTAGCTTCTTGTCGAGGTCCAGACCAAGTGCCTTGCCGACCCTACGATGCTCTGCATCCAGGCCGTCGCGGACCTCGGACAGTCTGTCTGCAAGGGTCTGCAGCCGTTCGTCGTAATCGGGTTTGATCACGAAGTTGTGGTTCTCAAGTTCGTCGAGATCAAGCGTCTGCTGCACCATTTCGGAATACTTGGATAACGATGCTTCGTATTCCTTACGAAAGACGTCAGCGAAAGATTTGGCCGGTGGGCTGGACATGTACTAACCCGGAACTTCGTGAGGTACGTCTCATCCATGAGCGTCTTTACGTCCGTAGAGCTCGTGTCCATGCCTTCAATTGTGCTAATGAGCCCTTCGAGCTAGTAATGCCGCGATGAGTTGAGGTAGATGTTTAACATATAGGTTTACCTTCAACACAGCTTGATAAACACGGACGACGTCCTCTAACGACGCGACCGACTTCTGAAATCTTTTGCATATGCGATGCATGTCGGGCATAAGCTTCAGATATTCGTCCTAGATACGGGGTGTTAACAAGCATGTGCCATCTTTATGAACATACGTGCGTTACCTGGAGGGTCCTGCGAGTATTAGCGTCTTCGAAAAAGACTTCTACGAGGCTCTGACGTTTCACTGGATTCATGTCAACGAGAGCTGGGCCGTGCAAGACGGAACACGAATCACTAACAGATTTCATGCCGGTTGACCAGAGGCTGCTTGAGCCAACTGCCTAGCAACCTCGAACCCTGAGCTGTCTTACACTTGTTCAAGAGGCCGAACAGCGTTGTGTTCTTGTTCGAGCCCTGGAGACGCGACGATCTGTCAGTGTCGCGGAAGAGGCTGCATCAAACATCCTCACAATGTTACCCGGAGCTTCGGTAAGGTTCAGGGCGCGAAGTGCGCTCGCGTCGAGGCGCATGTACTGAGACAGATCGTGCGTCCTAATGCTCCATGCGCCATGATTTGACGGGTCCGACAGGAGTGAAAGGTACGACACCAATGCTGACAGAGAAGACGGTGCATTGGGCAGGGATAGCTGGGCTATCAGTCCGGCATGCGTCATTTTCACCGTGTAAATGTTACAGAAGAGCCCGCTTACCGATAGCCGCCGGTGTTTCCGTCGACGAAGAAGGTATAGCGGATGCATTAAGGAGGCGTACTAGATCCTCGTTAATGCTTTTTGTCGTGAATTCGCCTTGAGGAAGGTGAGCTAGAGCACGTAATGTATGCGCTTGGCGACGTACTGGGCTTCCTCTCAGTGACGACGACACCGCACCGATCAAGTACTTCCTTCAGCTTTTTGAGGTCGAAGTCGCGCTCTGTTGTACCGGATGTCGTTCCAGTAGGGATGAGGGCCTCCTTCACCGAAAGTTGAATTATCAAGGTCTATTCACAACCCAGCTCGTGAGCATAGGCAGAGGCGCGCAACAACACTACGTGGGCAAGCCACGAACCTCAGTGTTAGAGAAGATGTCGTTGTCGACGAAGTCGGAAACGCCGAGTTCGCGCGTACTGCTGTCAGCGAAGGCAACCCCAACAGCCTTTGTCTTGACCGCATTGTTGCCCGCAGCGGCAGGCGTGTTGGCGATTTTGATTGCCATTACGATGGGTGCGGACACGATATCGGTGTTGACAAACAATAGGTCTTCCACGGCTGACAAGTTGCCTGGAGATGCCTACAGAATTCGACTTAAGTTGGCCAGGCGAGTGCATGTAGCCAGACTGGCACACCTCTTTATCCAAAACAAACTTCGTGGCCTTCTTCCCCTGTCCTGCCTCTGGCACCCATATCTCCACTTTGAGCTGCTTGCTCGTTAGCGCGTCCCGGAGGAAGCTCTTCGCGAGGCTCTCGCTGAGCGTGACGCTGGCCAGTCCCGCGCGTCCCCCGAGGTACTTTATCACTGAGTTGGTACGAAAGACATGTGATGCGACATAAAGCGCATCCGGACCGTGGACAGAGTAGTATTCATTCCGGAAGAAAAGGCGTACGGTGCCTGTTTCTGGTGATTTCTTGGGCAGTTTGGCGAAGAAAGAACAAAAGCCGGGGTGGGAGGAGTTGTCTGAGCTGCTCGTGAGCTCGACGAGAAACCATAATATGATTGAAAGGCTCGCACCAATTTCATACTCCGCATCCTTCTCCTTCCCGTACATGAGAGACATTGTGGGTGAGTTGTGTGGGGAAAGGGTGGGGAGCGCGTTTAGCGCCACCGAGACGCGTCCACGCGACGCGTTGAGGCGCGTCGGCGGAGTGACACGCTTCATAACTCCGACCCAGCTCCGCTCGGGCTGGTATAAAGGCCCACCCAGCGCCAACCGGATCAATTTGTACTCTCGCCGACAACTTTGTGCTCATGGCGTCCCCGAATTCCCTCTACTCCCCTTACCCCCAGTGTGAAAGTCGAGTATATTGTTTTCATGGGTAGTTGTGGTTCGCTTGTGAAGGGAACTATCTGTAAGTGCTCTCTATTCTCCGTACAGCACCATATGTGTACAGGCGCAGCGGCTTTCTCTCACCGCAGTCCCTGAAGTGGCTTTTTGGTGCAAGAGTAACTTTAATGACTTCCTTTATTACTTCTATGCCATCTATTCCTTACGGTATCGAGGTTTGTCACGGAAGATACATCACAACACCCCACTGTCCACATTGTTCAAAAGAACACGGACTCGTTACAATTTGTTATAAATAAAGAACGTCTACATACATTGTCTAGAACAAAAGGAGAATCTATGTCATAAATCGAAACCACACGCCACTTTGGGCTTCAATATTTGCTAATGATTCCCGTGCTACGAATTAGAGTGCGGGATAGCACACATCACACGCCTTTCGGCGAATCAGGATCGGCAACTGGAGACGACCAATTGTATGGTGAAAGTCGACCCATTTTTGAACCTCATTCGAAGGCAAGGTCAGCGGTGTGTAAACCAAGACCACAAAATCGCAAGGATAAGGCTTGTCTACCATGGTACCCGCGGGGTAACCCCAAGTAGACGGTTGCGTGAAAACCCGAACCAGTCCCATGGCGAGATTTTCGTTGAACAAGGCCTTGTCACCACAGATCTCCAGCTTGCGGAGAGACGTCCAGTTGATGGAAGGGTCCCTGCCGACGAATTTGAGATACTGGCTCGCGACCAACGAGTTCCCTATGACGAGCCTGCGCAGATTCCTGAACGCGCTGAAAAAGCTTTTCAGCGGCTCGGGATCGCCCTCGCCCTCATGCTGGTCCACCGCTTCGGGCAAGCAAAACAGATGGAGGTCCAGTTCAACGATGTTGGCAGCGGATATAAGTTGAGGTACCTCCCTCAATCCGCATAAGAGGGCCTCGTTGAACGGACGGGAGCGCCTATGCACGTCGATGGCAAACAGTTGATCGATGTTGTGTCCGATATATCTGTAACCATGGAACATGAGAACTGCATCCCGGGTCCGCAACGATGAGCAGGTTGTGAGTGAAAGCAGGGTCGTGTCCTGCTGGAAGCGTGCCCGCTCGACAGTGCCCTCCTCCGGAAAAGCATACATGAATCCAGCTCCCGGATAATCAAGACTAATCAGATTGGAAGTGTTGACAGCGAAGTGGAGTCGAGCACGAGGCCCTAGTATGATGCACTTCAAGAGATCCTGAACTAGTTGCTTGTCATAGTAGTCCAATATCGACAACACCTCCAGGTTAGGGAGAACCACTTTGGCGAAGTCGGGATCATCGTAGTGCTCGGACATTGGCGGGTTGAAGGCTTCCAAGATAAGGCACCGCAGGGATGGGCACTGTCTCAGTAAATCCACGAGCCACAGCGACATGTCGTCGGTATACCATCGATCGGTGTGACGGGCAGACAATTTCTGGATGCCCACTACCCCAGATGGTGCCAACGATGCGAATACGTTCTCGAGGGTGAGAAAGCGGAGGGTGGGAGGACAGTGGATCTTCAGTATTCTTCGATTTCCATTGGCGTCGTCGTCATCTCCGTCTTCCTGACCCCCTTCATCTTCCTCGGCTTCTTCTTCTACCTCGGTGATATGCCCCATGTCGACATCTTGCTGATATGAAGGCTCATTTTCGTCCTGGCAATCGTCTTCCACGAGCTCCAGGACAACCAGTCGGTTCATCATCTTCAGGAACATCTCTACCAAGGGCTCCGCGTCTCTCCGCGCCTCCTCACACCACACGATGGTGAGTTTCGAGATCCGGTCCGCGTCCTCCGGATGACGTACGATTTCGCTCAACATGGTTGTGGCGTCATGCGTGCATGGCAAGTAGATGTGGATGTCCAGTCCGGCCAACGGGCGTGACAGTTCAAAGCACATCTTGACTGCTTCGCGGGTCAGCCTCCCCGGGTGTAGGTAAATCTGTGTCCAGAGCAGGGGGGTATTGAGCAAGATCTCGCGCCAGCGCCGACAGACGTGTCGGAGGAAAGTCCAACGCATGTTCTGATATTTTTTGTCCACATCACGGAGGGCGAGGAAGATAGCGATGAGCAACTCGTTGGGGAGCTTTTGGTTGATGAGGTCCTGCATGATCACAGATAACGGTGAGTGCGAGTGTTGAAAAGATACAGAGGGAGAGCAGCGGATGTGAATGAGTATTCGAGAGTGGAGATCCTGACGTCCTCAAGGCCTCAACCCTCTGCCTTATATACGGTTTGAGGGGCTCCATGAGAAACATGGCCAAAGTCCTGTGGTAGTGTGGCTCAGACCAAAGCGTGCCTCCACACCTTGTCTACCTTGACAATAAGATCGGACTGACCACAAATAGTAGGCCACTCACCCTTTGGCCGTGGCCCTTGATGGAAAGAGCGTCGCGCGCGTTTATTTGGTGGGATAATGTTTGATAGATACATACTGGGGTGGATACTCAGTGCTCAGCGCTCACGGCCGGCGTCCAGTCCTAGTGTTGATCAAGACATGCATGAGAAAACGGGCGTTTCATACCAATACCTCATACAAATATACAAATATCCAACACATCAAATGGATTCGCTTGAGCGCAAGACGCACTATGTAGAGATACCTCTGCCTCCTCGAATTCCCCAATCACGCCGGTTCTTCACGGTCAGGGAAGGAAGGCGACGTCAGCCCTATCTCCGAATTGATCCCCACGTTTAGTGTGTGTATCCGCCTGTGGCGCCGTAGTTGGGCTGGCCCTGGGGCACGGGCAGCTGGCCGTACGCGGGCTGGTACTCGCCGTTCCCGACGTCTACACACAAATGAACCCCAAGCTCTGTGAGTGAGGCAGAACGAATGAGAGAAGAGTTAGACGCACAGATGTAGCCACCACGGCCGTAGCGTTCCTCTGCCTGCATCTTCTTGTAGATCAACCAGAAGGCATGCTAGAGAGCGAAATGGTCTCAACACGACAGTCCACGTATCAAGTGGCAACGAGAATAGACTCACGAGGTGTCCTGGGAGGTAGCCTAGGCTATGAGGAGGCGGAGGGTGAGCATGCTTCAGGTCCTCGCATACGGGCGTGGTGGGTGGAAGACTCACGCAGTAAGACAGATGTTGATGAGGAGGTCGCAGCTACACCCCGTAATGAAGGCCGCCGCTGCTGGCGGGAAGAGAATGGCGACCTAGGAAGCTCCTGGTAAGCTCCACGGCCAGTACCAATACAAGGAGAAGGTGGGGGCAGGGCTCTCGGTACTCACGATGATGAGAAGGACGTCAGAACCGCGGACTGGCATGTTGAGTTTGCGATACGTAGAGCGTTGAGGGAGGGTATGTGGGTATGCGAGGGGAGAGCGGAGGGAGTGTGGATGGGGGGGAGAGGACGGCGTTGCCTGAACCTTTGAGTGGCAGCCGCGGCCAGGGGCATCGCCGTTGGGGCTGCGCGCCAACTGCGGCCCCGGTTCGCCCGGCGGTCACGATGACGCGCGCTGTGACCCACACACGCCACACGGTACGGTGTCCCGCGCTGACGTCACGCGTTTGAATCGTAATGCCCGAGCACCAGGATCCAGTGAGCTCGGGGTCAAATCCCGAAAGTATCTACGCTGGATTTGCCATTTGTGAGACAAAATGCTTCATGAAAACAAACAGCAAATCTGGTGAGTAACTGAGTACTTGCGTTGGCGCGCAGCCCTAGCATGTCGGATTACGTCCATATATCAAGCCACGCGCAGCGTGCGTGCACATGCCTCGTCATGGATGTCTATGATCAATGATAAGCAGGCGGCTTGTGCGCCAGGCATCTGGGAGGATGTATCCCAATACTACATACACAGATAGATACGATGGAGCGACGACTGAGAGCAAGAGGCGGGATACAGGGGTTAGAGATGTGAGTGTTGACACATAAGTAAAAGGGAGAGTCCGTTTGCGCCTTTAGGAGCCTCGATAGTAAACAACAATTAGAGGATTAATAACGAAAGGGGACGAGCGAGCAATCAAGGACGTTGCAAGGACGTTGACGAGTGCAGGAGGGCATACTCATTACAACAGGTCCCGCACATCCTCTCTAGATGATGTGCGTTGCCTCTAGAGACTTCACGAGAATGGTGTCACGGACTGGAACATGGACATTAGGGAGTGCGGACGAGGATGAAACTTGAGAGAAAACTCGACGTACTGCGGCTCAGGACGGCTGACGTCGTGTCAATGTTGATAGCGCAGGTACTGTGCACATGCAGTTTCCGCTCCGTCGGAGAATGGTGATGGTGCATTGCAGTGAACTTCTTTTTGAGGTCTGCGCACATCGAGTCAGTCCGCAGTAGGAACGGGACGGCAGTTAGGTACGCACACTCGACGACGCGTGTGGGATCGTTCTCGTCCTTGTAGCTCTTGACGTAGCTCGAGAACTGCACGCCGGCCTTCAGCCTCGCGGCAAGGAGGTCTGTCTTGTTGAGCAGGAGGATGAACTGCACGTGCCCCAACAACCTGCTTGAGCACACCGTCTTCCAAAGCGTGAACGAATCCAAGAGGCGGTTGACGGTGCGGTCCTCCAAGAGGACCTCGTTAAAGCCGGACGTCGAAGCCAGGAAGATGATTGCGTTGACTACGAGCTTTCAGTCAACGAGGGTTTGCAACGAACAGTTACGAGGTTGGGCTTACCATCTTGGAAGAAAGGTACCCAAGATGCTATAGAAACAGCTCATTGATATCTCCTTCGAGCGGTGATATCACGCATAACTCACCACGCTGGCCTCGGGCCCCGCCGACATCATAGAAGATCCATTGCTGGCCGTACTCGGCCGCTATAAATCCTTCAGTGCATGCCCAGAGCTCTCATCGTCGATAAACTCACCAGTTTCCATAGCGAGACGATGCTCCTCGACACCGACTGTTTGTAGACGTGCTCGCAGGATATCATCTAACCATGGTGTTAATATAACCTCCAACCTCCCAAAAGTCAATTCACTTACCCAACGTAGGCTCATAGTTAGCGTCAGCGATACGCGCCGCCTGATTCAAGAAGCTAATCCCGCCATAAGCCCCCATCAACCAACCCACAATGCCAAAAGAAGTCCACTTACAACCCGGACTGCTCCTGCAGCTCCACCCCCGCGTCCCACAGCGCCGTTCGTACGCTCTTGCTCCCCCACAGCCCAACCACGTCCGCCTTGCACGCGTCCAGGATCCTCCTCGCGTCTGCGAGCTCCTGCTCCTCCAAGCTCGCGCCGCCCTGCCCCGCACCGCGGCGCGCCCCGCCCGCCAGGTTCTTCGCAATGAGCGCCTTCCACCCGCGCCCGCCGCGCACCGCGACCTCGGGTGCGCGCACCCCCGCGCCCGCGCCGTCGCGCGCGTCCTCCGCGGAGAGCGTGCGCGCGAGCACGGCCTCGACGTGCCGCAGCGGCGACAGCGCGAGCTTGTACCGCCGCACCTCGCCCGCCGCCGCCGACATCCCGCCCGCGGTCGGCGGGGGCGAGAACGACGACGCGGAGGAGCCGGTGGGCGGCGGCGGGGCGGACATGCGGAACGGGGACGGCGCGGCGTCGCCTGCGGGCGCGCTCGGCACCCCGCTGCCGGCGACCGCGCCGAGGTCGACGCCGACGCCGGCGGCCGCGCCCGTCGCAGGGTTGTACGTCGCGGGCTGCGCCGCGGCGGTGGGGGCGCTCTGGCTGGAGAGCACGTCGAGCACAAAGTTGACGGAGCGGACGAGGTTGAGGTGGACGACCGCGCGCCACGCGCCGGCCTCGGCGCGCAGCGCGGCGGGCGTGTACTTGTGTTGGAAGTTCTTGAGCATCGTGGACTTGCCCGACTCGGACTGGCCTGTCGTGTGCGCGGCACCGAGGGGGGCGTGGCGTCAGTACCAGTGGGACGACATGGGTCCAACGAACGCAGAAAGGGAAAGGGTGGGGTGAAGGTTGGGCGGGCGTTGTGGCGAGCTGCTCGTAATGCAAATCCTCCGTCGCGTGGCTGGAGCGAACAGATCCGCCCTCGCACGAGCACCGAATCCAGGTTACGCCACAACCACCCGCGCACGCAGGCGCGAATGCGAAACGAAACTAGCGAGAAAACGCGCGACGCACCGAGCAAGAGCAGCTTGATCTCGCCGCCCTTCTTCTTCTTCAACGCGAGCCGCTCCGCCTCGAGCGCACGGTCGATCGCGTCCGAGACGTGCTTCGCCTCGCGCTCCTCCTCGGCGCGGAGCGTCTTGTCGAGGTCGCTCTCGTCCGGCGGCGGGTACGGCGGCCAGACGTTTTCGCGCGGGGACGCCGCGCTCGAGCCCTTGCGCCGGACAGACATTCCGCTGGGTTCCACTGGCTCCGCTTCGCGTTCGCTGATGATGTGGGGGGCCCGGTGTTCACCTGGGTCGCTTGCTGGGTGTTCCGACTCCTCGGCGGCGGTGTGGCGAGATTGCTAGGTGAGTGGCTCGCGCGCGGGAGGGGTGATGGTAGGAGGATCGCGGCCGGAAAGAGGAGAGAAGGGTGGCGAGTGGGCACGGAGGGCCTAGGGGGGGTGAGGGGAGAGAATGGAGAGGGGCGGGGCCGTCACCGAGTGGGGAATGGGCGCGGTTGGTCAGGAGGGTCGGCACCAGTCTAGTGTTGCAAGTCTAAAACCGTTGATCTGGATCTGATGCTGGCCCGTCGGCTCTGGACGCGTTAACCTTGTGTGCCGCGTCCGTGGCACGGAGCTCTCGCACAAAAGTCGCGTCCGCTGAGGGATGGTGTCAGAGGGGGGCGACGGGCTGTGCCTTGGGCTGCAGGGCCAGGAGCAATGGGTTTGAGATGAGTAAGTGCGCTCGGGGGGTGAGACGTACGTATATATG
Organism: Porogramme epimiltina; assembly: GCA_900155495.1. NCBI lineage: Eukaryota > Fungi > Basidiomycota > Agaricomycetes > Polyporales > Polyporaceae > Porogramme > Porogramme epimiltina. The sequence continues at coordinate 42,022 of FTLJ01000159.1, read as the reverse complement.
CTCATGTTGCGGCGGCCGCAAGCGGGCGGGCCCCTAGAGTGGTCCATTAGAAAGGAAAGATGGCGGGGCGGGCTGTTTTGGAGAGGATGCTGGCCAAAGGCGGGCGCCTGAGCACGAGGTTGGCAGTTGGTGGCGGACCTTGGCGGACATGACGACGTTGAAGTGAGGGCGTCGAATATGATGCCGGAGTGCCGCTGGGCTGGTCGGACGACGATATCGAGGCTCGGATTTGGCTGGGAGATGCCGAAGTGATGGTGCAAGGAGAATTAGGCGTTTTAGTGTGGGGAGATGTCATGGGCCAGAAGATGAGGCAGCAGTTGGCGAGATTGCAGGTCTGATCGCACTGAATCGGAACAGGCACACCGAACGACTTGCCAGTGGAGGGGTCGAATGGCGACCTTGATGAGCCCTGGTGCACACTTGTCTCTCCTAGTCGCACATGTAGACAGATGGCCGGCCCATGTGGGATAAGTAAGTATTACATGGTGCGCCGTACTTAGTGCCAGGCCGCCGTGGATTCGAGGCAGGTAGCGCCGGAGCCGAGCGCCGCCTGATCCCGATTTTGAGGTGCCAATATTGGGCGCTTCCAATGGCTAGGGGAGGAGGACCCCACTTCTCAACTACACCCACGTTCTGTGCCGTCCAAAATGCATCGCGGCTATGTGTCTGCGCAGGACGCCACTGTTCGTGTATCGGAGCCACTCATTCTGTTAAACTCATAATGCAGATCATAAGCGACCAGTCATGCAAGCGGATATGGCCCCCGCCGCCAACGCACGATTGGCTTCGAAGACACTGTCCTTGAACATCATCATTGAACCCCAGTTTCTTCTATACGCCACCTCGGGCTTCCGGAGCCGCCGTAGATTGGCGGTTATGAAGCCGGAGCACCCCAAGAGCAAGTTGATACCGGCCAACTCGATCAACGGCCTTGAGCACCGTGGCCTTTAGGAAAACCAATCGCAAGTTGTCCCTGCAGAGATGCCGTTCCGTGAGTAACCGCTAGCTATAGAGCTCCGGACACCAAAGTCCAACTCTAGCAGTTAGCCTGAGGCGAAGTTGGTTAGGCCTCTGAGGAGTGGAGTGAAGACATGCGGGGAAGAACGCCAGAGACGTAAGTTCATCAGTGCCCGGAAGCCAGGACGAAGTCACTTGATCACCGCTGATCCTGAGATATCGTAGGACATTGTGCGGCATTTTGAGTGCCAGGAGCCGCTCGTTCAACATGTGTGCCTGGACAATATTTCTGTACTCTGTGCGAGGCATTCATTCTCGACAGCCCATGTCCTCCTTGAACGGAACGCTCGACGAGAATCCGCCGAGACCTCTTCATGAACCGAGTACGAGAACGTCTGTGAAAGCCCCAACATAACCGGAGCCCACTTTCCCCCAGCTTACAGTTCAGTGCATCGAACTTCTTGCGACGTTTTTTGCGTTTGCTCACAATAATCCCTCCTTTGACTACAGGTCCCTCGCTATACCCGGACCCCTGAGTATACCTCTACAATGCCACCGTCGACGATACTCGTACGATGGCATGTTTGTGCTATCGGGCTCGTCGGGTCCGAACCCATCCACCCTAAACTATGTTGCGAACTCTATGCAGCTCTGCGATGTCCGCTCTGACCCCTCGGCGGCAAAAACCTTGCACTGGTCTTCCCCAGGAAGCGTACCTGCATGCGGAATGTGCAACTGCCCACAGGTGACGTTACGTCTTCTCCTTCTCCAAGACGCCAGCGCGCACTCAGGCGCGCACTGTCCCATGATGGTGTCATAAAGCCGAGGGTTCCTCTGGAGCACCCGCCCCAGAGGTTGCCCATCATGCCATCCGCGCCCCCACCTGTGGTCCCCTCCCCTCTCGCTTATAGCCGGGCCTCGGATGAGAAGGCTAAGGGCGAGAGCGTCGAGTACGCCACTTCACCCACCACGGACGACCCCCACAAAGAGGAAGATAACCTCGTCGTCCATTTCGAAGAGGGCGACCCAGATGACCCCCGCGTAAGTATATCCCATCTCTCAGCTCGCAGTTTGGACGTCACTCACACCAGTCCTGTATCCTAGAACTGGCCCAGATGGTATCGCTGGTACCTCTCCATATTTGACTGTTTCCTAGTCTTTACGACGTGGGCCCCCCCCCATTTGGTATCTCTGTATCGTTATTCGGCTCTAACCCTCGCCGCTTCCCGCAGGACCTTCGCTTCTGCGGCACCGTCGGGTTTTGCCGGGGCGCTCCTTGTCCAGTTCCACCTCAACGCGGAACTCGTCGCGCTCACTATCTCGTTGTTTGTCGTGGGCTTTTGTGTGGGCCCTCTCATCTGGGGCCCTCTTTCCGAACAGGTATGCTATGCAACATTCATACTTGGGTAACAACTGAACAGGTCCTTTAGTACGGACGCCGAGCGGTGCTGTTACCGTGCTTCGCTATCTTTACTGTAAGTCGCCCGGTGTAAAGCATTCCGTACATCTCCCTTACTCTTTCATCTAGGCCTTCCAAATTGCCGCGGCCCTGGCACAGACCACCGCTCAGATCACGACCTTCAGGCTTCTAGGCGGCATATTCTCGTCGGCTTCTCATCCCGTCGCACCGTACGATCTTTGCCCCCTTCTCCCGCTACTCATGAATGCTGACGTTCTGTTTTAGGGCTTTGATTGCAGATGTGTCCGTTCCCCGCGCGGGGCCCTTTTATTTCCCTGGCTAGATGCTCACAGATCCCCCACGTAGATGGACGCCCGACACGCGGGAGAAGGCCCTGATTTACCTCGGCTTCCTTTCGTTCATAGGGCCAACCATGTTCGTTCGGCTCCGCCCACCGCTACCTGCGGGAACACCATGTTCTGATGCGGCTTTACTTGTAGGGGACCATTAGTGGGAGGTTACATGGCTGCCGCTGACCTCCCATGGCAATGGATCTTCTGGCTTCTAGCTATCATGGTCAGCATCCTTGACTTAACATTGGTGAAATAATACTGATGCTATGTCCGTAAATTCTCAGACGGGAGCGTGCACGGTACTCATTGGGCTGACACAAAGGGAGACATATAGGTGAGCTACCCGTTCATCATAAAGACCACTGCTAGGCCTCTTCCACTCACGCACACTCCTGCGATATATAGGCCAATCATTCTCGCACGGAAGGCGGAACGCCTAAGAAAAGAGACGGGAGACGAACGGTACCACGCGCCCATAGAGCTAGTGCAAAACCATACTCTCGCCGGCCGCCTACGCCACACCTTCACGAAGCCGTTCATCATGTTCGTCCGCGAGCCGACGCTCATCGCCGTCACGGTCTATCTCGCGGTACGTTTTGTCTCATTTCATGCGTGGCGGGGGCGTGCTTTAAGCTGAACAAGGCTGATATGGATACGCCACGCAGTTCATCGGAGGGTGCCTCTATATGCTCTTTGAGGCGTACCCGATTGTGTTTGAGCAGGGGCATCACTTCTCTCCGAGTACGTTCAATCTCCACGTCCGCCAATGGCTACTGCATGTCGGTCTCATGCGCACGTCTATGCCGTATAGGTGCTCTAGGCCTCATGTACATGCCTCTGACAGTCGGCAACATTGTGGGCCTTGGCTTAGTACGTTGCCTTTTTTTCCTTTCTTGGTTTGATCTCACGTCCTCCATCCTTACTTTAACGTACGCCCATAGTACCTCGTCATCATCCAACCTGCCTATGAGCGCAAAGTGCGCGAATACGCACCCGCTCCCGTTCCCCCAGAGGAACGACTCACCGCCGCGATCTGGGCAGCGCCATTCTTTGCCGTCGCGATATTCTGGTTCGGGTGGACGTCCTTCCCCAGCATCAACTTCTGGGTGCCCATGATGTCCGGCTTCCTTATGGGTGTCGCGCTGCTCGCACTGTTGGTGAGCCTCCTTTCCTCGGCACTCGTTCGCGCATTGGGCGAATAATCTGGCACTACTCAGGTCGCGTTGCTCAATTACATCATCGGTGAGCTCCGCCTTTTCGTGTCTTTATACTCCTGTCTCAATACTCGCTCGCGTTCTGTAAGACGTCTATGTGCACGCTGCGGCCACCGCACTCGGCGCGTGCACAGTCATTCGGAGCATCACTGGCGCAGTGTTCCCCGTACGTCTACTCTTCCTCTCTTGTTTTCCATGTCAGCTCATGAGCCTTCCCCATGTACCCTAATCCGCCCCCTCAGCTCTTCTCGACGCAGCTCTTCGACGCGCTCGACCCGCGCTGGGCATCCACACTCGTGGGCTGCGTCGCCGTCGTGATGCTGCCTATCCCGTTTGTGCTCAAGAAGTGCGTAATATCTCGCCTGCCTGACTGCTCGCGCGCGTCCGGAAATATCCTTACACGGTGGCGGGTTTTAGGTACGGCCCTACCCTACGTGCGAAATCGCGGTACATGGTGTCGGAGGCAGTTTAGGGGGTCTACGACGGGCAATATGCCGGCTGCGCCCAACTTGGCTTTGAAGACTCACACTTTGGTCTCTTGGTTTTTTGGAGTCCACGGGTGATATAGTGGAGTGGTACACGCAATTTCACGACGTCGATGACGGTAAAAACAGACGTGTTTTGTACATGAAAGAGGGAGGACACGCGACCTCACGAATCGCAATGTCATATACGATACTCGAGACGACAAAGTCATCACGGTGTAATACATTCATGCACACGATCCGCAGTGGTGGGGTAGCGACGGGAGATGACTGTACGCATGCCGTGCATGATGTACGTGGTAGGTGCTGTATGATGGTAGACGGTGGCAAGGAGATTGTATGAATGCCATGAGCGAGGAGAGGATGACAGCTGCGGTGGAGGATATGTGCTTGTCGCACTGCGTGGTAGGGGAGAGACAGACAGGAAGAACAATGCAAGAAGGAACGATATAAGGCACCGGCATGGACACGAGATACAATATTTAGGGAGCGGACTCGAAGGCGAAGAAGAGGGAGGTGAGAGGCGTGACGTAGCAGCCCATCGTGCCAAACAAAGTGTGTGGTTGACGGAAGAGGAGGTAGAATATGGATAGTGAGTACAGGCCAGAGGCTCAGAGACGAGGCGGGGAGGGAACAGGAGATGTGATTACATGCTGAGGAGGCGAGAGGCTATGTACGTGGCCAGAGTAGATTGAGATGAGCTGAGTAGCCAGACCGAGAGAACGTCGAAGAGACAAGAGTGAACAGACAGTACGACAGGATGATGTGCGTGTGGTCATCGAAAGAGGACAGATGGGACATATTACTCTCGAGTAATAGAAAAGCAAAGCATGGGAGATACGAATAGGGGACGAATATGTACAGACCTCACGCTCAGTGTGTACGAGCTTACCCAGACGCGAGATGAGACGAGAGAGACAGTAACGACGAGACGATGTCCGATAGCGCGGAGTCCGAGGGGAGGAAATGTATAGGAAGGGAGTGACCGGTTCGGATGGTAGTGTTACGTGAGAACGAAGACGACGTCCTCCTCTTCGTCTTCGCCGTTAGGATTTTGGGTCGTGGGGTGGGAACCTTCGACCGTGCTCGGTGTGGCAGTGGGGAGGACCCACTGCTCCCACTGGCGCGGGCGGACGTGCGCGTTCCGGATCTCGACGATAGACGAGAGCGCGAGGACTTCATGGACGAGAGGCGTCTCCGTCGTTAGCGCACGCACGCGGTTGAACATCGCGATGGTTTCTATCGGAATCCATCCCTGCGAGTCCATCTACGTGACGTCTCTGGATTAACGATTGAAACTCGGGAAGGGGCGGAGGCACGTACTTGTTGACGTAAATAAAAGTCTATTGCCAAGTTCTGGGGGCTCAGGTAGTACTCCAGCTGGCCGAGCAGATAGAACTTCGTCGAGTCCAATATGTAGCCAACACTGGTCTGAGGCATGGGAGGAGGAAGAGGGGCAGCCCCGCCCGGACCAGGAACCTGCGTATGAGGAGGCGGCGGTGGAGGGTACGGTGCATAGGAATATCCTTCGTACGGTGGCGGGATGTACGTCGCCAGAGGCGTCACGGGCGGCGGCGGATAGTATCCATTGATGTCAGATTGAGGCGCGGGCGGAGGTGCGTACGCCTGTTGCCGTTGCTGGCCATGACCCGAGTACCCGCCTCGGCCAGAGAAGGACCGATTCTGGTATCCTCGACCGCCATACCCGCCACCGAGACCTCCTCTACCCCTGCGCCCGCCATGGGATCCACGCTCTCCGGAGCGATCGTATGCGTACCCGCCTCCGTATGATCCTCGCCGCGGCCTACTGTAGTGCTGTTCGCGGTCGCCTTGTTGATAGTCCCGCCTGTAGGGCCGGTCTTCGCGCGGAGGCGGAGGGGCCTGGGGGTACACAGGCTGGGGACCGCCCCTTCCGAATCCGTAGCCGTAATCCCGGACCTCCCAGTCTTCTTCGGCAGCAGAAAGGGGCTGGCGAGGAATGAAAGTCGAGGCCATAGGGTGCATGCCGTTTGTGGCGGCACCGCCAGGGATGAACACTGGTGGCACATACGGCGCCACCCCAGGATGGGGCGGGACCATGAGCGCGAAAGGCGCGCCAGGCACAGACGGCAGTCCAGCAGCGGTATCGACAGTCGTCGAAACATCGCCGGCAGGCTGGAAGGATGGAGGTCCTACTGTGGCGTCTCCTATTTGCCCCGCCTGGTTTGTTGTTCCGAACTCCCACTTTGAGTCGACATTTGTAAGGTCGACCACAGTCCCAGGGCCAGCGGCCAGTACCGATGAGGTATCGCTTGCTTTGGAGACTTGGTCATCGATGGCAGGAGCGCCTTTTGACGCAGCTCGCGTGCGTAAGCGTGCAGGCGTAGGCTCACCCGGGGCGACGCCTATCGAGAACACGGAGAAAGCTTTCGTGATCTTCTCTTGCCCATCCACTGTCTCATCCACCGGCACGATCGCTGTGGGCGCGGGCGCGCCATCGCCACCCACGTCCAATCCCAACGCCGCGCCCTCAGGGACGACGCCGAGGCCAGGAGACACGGGCGCCGGGCTGGGGCTTTCGCCTAACCCAGTACTGATGCTCCCGAAGCTCAGCTCCCGCGTACGCCGTGCACCCTCCTCGCCCCCCTCTTGGTGGCTGTACTGCGCTGGTGGCGGCAGAACGAATCCGACATCTCGGTAGCCTGCGACTGCGTCCGACTCACTCGGTGGAGGTGGGCGGGCCATCATCGTGGGCGGCGGTACTCCATCGCCGGGCGGCGAGGTCACTTGAGGGGACGCAGAGGATATTTGGGGGATAGGCGCTCCTTGCTGGGACCAATAAGCGAATGGCGGCGGGTAGGGATAGCCATAGGGTGGATACACAGGATACGGCGGGGTCCCATACCCAGACATTTGTGGAGGGATACCTGGTTGTCCCGGGTAGGGTATCGATGGGAGAGGGTAAGGGTTGTTCGCGGGAGAACCCGAAGGACGTGGGGAATGATACGGCGATACGCCGAACGGAGGAACGGGTGCAGGGTAGTACGAAGGCTGAACATTGAAGTTGCTAGGATCGGGAGTCTGTAAGAACCCGTCTTCATTACCATCCGGAGGGGGATTTACGGCAAGATACGGCCGACCGGGAATGAACTCTGGTATTGGCAATGGCTGGGGTTGCGCGAATGTTGACGGTGAGTTGTGTCCCGACGAGCGTAGGACCCGGTTGACGTTGGAGGGTGGTACACTAGTGTCGTCCGGCAGCCTCCTACCACCTCCACGCACACTAGGATGTCGAGGGCTGGAGTGGACGCTTCCAGTCCGGCTCTGAGCTTGAGAGTGTGACACAGACCCCGTATGCGAGGGTGTAGGCCGTCGGCCGCTCGCTGAATGTGTCCGACTTTGCTGTTGAGACCCCTGACCCGACGAAGACGATCCTGCGCCCGAAGGCCCGGCAGAATGACGAGGATTTGCTCGGTCTTGTGGGCGTTGACGCGACCGTGCAGGTCCTTCGAACTGCAGGTCCTCCGGGGGTACGGGTACCCATCTCGGCTTCTCTCCTGTGTTCCATCACACGCCCACGGTACGATTAGGTCAGCCCGTTCATTCGGAGTGAAGCCGAAGTAAAGAAAAAGCGGATACACGAAGTGATAAAGGACAGGAAGGGAAACTAATGAGATACTAGGGATAAACGTACCCTTCCTAGGTCCTTGCCCCTGTGATGATTCCCGCTCGTGTTTCCTTTCGTCTCCCTCCTTATTCTTTCCACCTTCTGCGACCGAGGAAATGGCTGCAGCCTGACCGACTTCGGGCCAGCTTTCTGCGTCATCGATGGCCGGTGGTGTTCGGTCCAAGCTAGACGGTGACCGTCCGGGTTTCACCACAAAAGGGTCATCAAAGTCTGCAGGAAGTGCGGAATGGCTGTTCATTGCCAGAAGCGTGGTTTTTACAGTATTCATAGACGTACTGGTGTTAGCGGAGGAATCCTGTGCTTCTCGGCTGCCTGGGAGCGACCCAGGGACGGAGCTTGTATTTGCCGACGGTGGTACTGGCTGTGGAGGATTTCCTTGCGTAAAAGCACGCGCCATTTGCTCTTTGCGCGCAGCCCAGACGTTGACGGGAGGCGCGGTTGCTTGCTTTTGGATGGGGGCAGGGGGCGGAGCCGATGCGCCAGAGTCAGCATCGGCATCGTAGTTTACGTCACCGTTCGGTCTTCGTTCGGATGCGTTATCAGCGGGAGGGGGCATGGTGGCCTTGGGGGGATGTGGGGGAGGTGCCGCGAATGATATTCGTGAATCGGAGGAGAGTAGGGTAGCCGGTTGCGCCTTGGAGGCAGTGGCGGAGGATCCGGCCGCAGTAGAACGCGCGGCCGAAGACGTAGACGCGGTAGACAGTATTGAAGACACACCCTGAGAGACAGAACGGGGCTGGTTCTGCTGGGCTGAAGGTTTTACATTGGGGGCCTTCTTCGCGCGGTCGGCGTAGGACAGAGGGTGGTTGGCAGCGGAAGCCACTGGCGCAGTGGACGCCATGTGTTTTGAGGTTCACTTGATCCTGTCGCGACAGCCGGGCAAAGGCCAGTGAGGTGAGCGTAGATCAGCGAAGGCCGAGCGAGAGGTGGTGGAGAGTCGACGAGATGGCCAGAGGAGTGAAATCGATTGGTGCGCGCTCTGGAGAGCGAGAGTAGATATCTGCCAAACTCAGGGGGGGCGGTAAGGGGGCGAGAGGTACGCAAAGAATGCGAGCGGAGGGAAAAATATGAGCCGGGGCGACTTGCGAACAACTCGCAGATGACGGCTGAGGACAAGGACGTCGTCTCACAGACCACCTCTGCACTCGGCACCGCGTCTCATTTTGCGCCTGTCGCTCACGTAACCGCGCGCAGGGGGTGGCTCGCCTCACTTCGCCACTCGTCCATTGCCTAACTCATGGTGGCAATAGAGATTCACCAAGTCTCCCATTCCATCTGTCAGTTTGAGCGCGTGTTTGTGGCGACTAGCACTCCGGCAACAGAACCACACCCTGTGTACCCTCGTGGATTTTTTGCTGCTCTACTCCGCCACGCAAGCCCCGGAAGACTATATTTCCTTATTTGTCGCGATAACTTTGGTGAGCCTGTTTTCGTTGCGTTTTCATTGAAAAGAACAGTCGCCGCTCTGCTCACTGCATAGCGTTGCGGTGCACAAGCACAGAATCCCCGAGTTCTGCAAGGTCGTCCTTTGCCACACATGTAATTTTAGTGATGGTTTATCAGCCCCTTTCGTAACACTGATATTTACGTTTACCAAAGATAGAGGGGAAGAAGATATGTCCATCGTAGACAACATTCAACTCCCAAAACGCCCCGTAAACAAGTTCCAAAACTCGCGGGCTCGTAACCGCGTCTTGTCGCTGCCCGGCTGGAAGAGACAAGATCGCGGACCACGACGCGTCGTGGTCATGTGAGTGTGACGGTCACGCGCCCGCTTCTCCCCAAACCGCCCCACGCCGGGAGTAGGGACAGCCGTCGCTCGCCGACGACCTTCGTAAGTAGCAGCCGGCGCGTGCGTGCGACAGTGGCATCGACCTTGAGAAAAACGCCATGCCTTCCGACGCCCTTCCACCCCCGTGCGCCTCTGTGCTTCTTCCCCAACCCCCACGACGGCCGGCGCGACCATGGGTGGTCTCCTCTCCAAGCAGCAGCCGTCCTTCGACCCCGCCAAGGACCTCCCCGACCTCACGGGCAAGGTCGTGATCGTCACCGGTGGAAAGTGAGCATCGTCCAGACACCAGAGCAGGAGGGAGTGAGGGGGCGCACCACTGACGAGCGTCGTCCATCCGCGCCTGCGGCCCCACAGCAGCGGCATCGGCTTCGCGACCGTGCAGCACCTCGCGCGGCGGGGCGCGAAGGTATACCTCGCGGCGCGCAGTGAGGCCCGCGCGCGCGACGCGATCGCGCGCCTGACCGAGGCGGGGCTCGCGCCCGGCAACGGCGAGCTCGCGTGGCACGAGCTCGACCTCAGCGACCCGCGCAAGGTCAAGAAGAGCGCGGAGGACTTTGCGGCGAAGGAGAAGCGGCTGGACGTGCTTGGTGCGTCGTGCAGTTATTGTCGCCACAGTGTTAGGGAGACTGAAAGCCTGTCTGCACAGTTAACAACGCCGCCGTGTAAGTTAGTCCACCTGTCTGTCGTTGGTTGAAATTCCTCAAGGAGAAGCCTAGGTTGGCCGCTTCGGACAAGATGGGCTCGGACGGCGTGATAGAGGGCATGCTGGTCAAGTGAGTATTGCACAGATTCGGCTCGTCGCGCGAATGCTCACCTGTCTGCGACCCTAGTCATTTCGGCCCGTGCATCTTCACCAGGACCCTCCTCCCGCTCCTGAAGCAGACCGCCCAAGAGCCGGACAGCGACGTTCGCGTCGTGATGGTGAGCGCCTCGATGCGCCCACCCAAACCTGCACCCTGCTGACATACTTACCACTAGGTTTCTTCAGGGAGCATCAAGACGTTCTACGGCAAGGAAGTCCGGTTCAAGGACGTCAGCGACCTGAACGAGACCTTTGGCACGGGCGCGCTAGCCACGCAGAAGCGATACGGTCCGCCCTCCCTCTCTCACGCACAGAGTTCACTCGCTCACCGCCCCCCGCAGCGAAAACCAAGCTCGCGAACGCCCTCTACGCAAAGGAGCTCCAGCGCAGGCTCGACGCAGAGGGTGTCCCCATCACAGCCGTCGCGCTCCACCCCGGCGCCGTCTTCACAGGTGCGCCCGCAGCCCCCCACCGGCGGTGCTTTCCCCACACTAACTCACACTAACTCACACACTCTCGCCCGCCACGCGCGCACATGCACACACCGCACACACGCACACAGAGGGGGTGGTGGCGTACCCGGCGCTGTCGAACCCCCTCGTGCACGCGCTCGCGATGTTCCTCCTCCGGCAGTTCTTCCTCGCTCCCGCCGAGGGCGCGCACTGCTCCGCGTTCGCGGCCGCCGCGCCCGTCGTGAAGGCCGAGCGCGACGCGTACAAGGGCGCGTTCCTCTGGCCGCCGGGCCGCCTGGGGCCCGCGCCGCCCGCCGAGGACGCGCAGCGCGCCGCGGACCTGTGGGACGTCACGGAGGCCCTCTTGAAGCAGTGGGACATCTGAGTTGCGGCCGAGCGGCGAGACAGCGGGAGTACGGCGGACGTCTTGATTTTTCCTTCAATGCCCGTGTTCGCGCTGAGACGTTTGGTCTGGGACACCCTTTGGAGCATGCACGATCGTGGTGTGGTGTGGTATATCGGTCTCGACTCGTTCCTAGCTACATTGTACAACCTGTTTCACATCCTTTGCGTCCTTGACGTTCCCCTCCGAATAGATCGTTTCCGAACCCCCAAACCCCCCAAACCCTCCCGCGCGAGCACGAGCACCTACTTACGGGATGCGCCACATCGCGATCCCCCCGCGCTCCTTGTCGACCTGGTCCCTGACCTCCTTGCTCGCCCCGCTCCTCACCGCGGCCGCGACGAGCACCTCCACCGCGCCCTTCAGCGCCTCTTTCTTCTCGTCTTCCTTCGCCTCGGCACCCTCCGCGCCCCCGAGCACGAACCGGTCATAATCGACGCACAAGTCCAAATATTCGAACAGCACCCCCACGATCCCTTCGAACTTCCCATCTTTACTCTTCGCTCCCGCATCCCCGTCACCCTCCTGCGGAGGCGGGGGGAGCGCGACGCCCCAGAGCCGCTCGAGCGTGAGCGTGTCCCACGCGAGGAGCGGCGCGCCCGCGCGCGCGGGGAGCACGAGCGCGGGGCACCCGTTGAGCAGCTGGTACTGCACGACGCTCTCGCTCGGCCGCTGCGACGTCGTCCAGAACGCGCGGTGCGGCTTCAGGCCCGCGACGAGCACCGCGAGGCGCCGCGGGGGCGGCGGCGTCGCGGTGACGGGCAGCGGGGCGAGCGCGGGCGTCGGCTCGGGGGAGGGCGTGCGCGAGCGCGCGAAGGCCTGCGAGAGCGTCGGGAGGGTGGGGAGCTTGAGCGAGGGCGCGTGTAGCGAGGAGCCGGACCCGGACCCGGAGGAGGGGGAAGCTGGGTCGGAGGCGGGTGGGGGCGGGGGGCTGAAGGAGATGACGAGCGCGGACTCGGCGAGGAGCGTCTCACCGACGCGGTAGTCGCCTGTGCGTGAACGGTCTGCGTCAGCCACGCTCTGCTCGAGCCAAGGGACCGACGCCTCCACCGCGTGTCCCAGCGCGGCCCACAGGGGGAGGGCGCGGACCCATGGGCGGGCGAGTGGGCGGGGGGCGCACGCACCTGAGAGGAAGGGCCCGTGGCAGAACACGACGTCGGGCTTCACGGAACGCGGGATGACGGGGCGGCGGCCGCTCGCGAACAGGTACGGCGAGAACCAGCCCTTCTCGACGGCGAGGTAGTCCATGACGCTCGCGAAGAGCGAGCTGTCCCTGTGGGCAGGAGGGGCAGGGCCGCGGTCAGTCACCCAGTCACTCAGTCAGTGAGTCGGTGCATCCGCTCCCTCCGTCCGCGGTGGGGGCGTGCGTGCGGTGCAGCCCGGGCGGCGCGGAACGCACGCCCCTCGCAGAAAGAACTGGGAAGAGGAGAAGGGGAATGGGAATGGGAAGAATCAATGCGGGTGAAACGCGCGGCGGGAGCTCGAGCGCGCCGAGTTGCATGCAGGGGTGGGGGTGGGATGGCAGGGGAAGGGGGGGGACACAGCGTCCACCCGCGGCGCTGACGAGAACGCGGCCGCGCGATCTCTGTGCAGAACGGGAACCAGGAAGGCGGGAAGACAGGAACAGAACAGAACAGGGGGGGGGAGCGGACAGACGCACTGGTGCACGCCGCTGCGGTAGAAGCCGAGGGACGCGTCCTCGGGGACGTGCTTGTACTTGAGCGTGATCGTCATCGTCTTCACGCCGGTCGTCTCGAGGCGGCTCGAGTGGATGGGCACGATCTGCTTGATCGCGCCGTCGAAGACGAGGTCGTTCGCGGCCTTGGCGGTGAGGTCGAAGCCGACGTGCATGCCCATCTCGACGAGGATCGTGTCCCCAAACGTGGAGACGATCGTGTCCGACACGGGGCCCATCACGGGCGCGGCGACGGCGGCGACGCCCCCCTGCGGCGCGTGCGCCCGCGTGTTGTGCGCGTGCGCGTGGTGCGCGGTGCGTAGTGGTGCGAGGTGCGTGGTGCACGATGGACGCGCGCGCGCAGGCGCGGTGTGTGCGTCCACACCGTGTTTCGCGGCCGGCGTGCGCGCGGCGGTGTTCCGCGAGGCGAAGGCCGAAAAACAAGGGCGGGTGGTGGCGGTTCGAACGACGAAGTCGCCGGGGCGCGTGCCATTCCGGGCGCGCGGGGTGGTGGTGTGGTGGTGGCGGAGAGAAAGATAGGCACGAACGCAGCCCGCGTCGGTCGGGCAGATCCAGGGGCGCGGGCGGACGTTGCGAGAAGTTGGAGAAGGGATCGAACAAAGAGGCGTGGGCGTAGTGAGCACATCCGCGGAGTCGAGGGGGGAGGGGAGGTGCCGTACCGTCGCGGCGATAATCGTGTGCACCGCTAGGTCGCGGAAGCGGATGCACGGGAGGAGGAGCGGCGAGGAGTCGCCCCACTGCGGGCGCGCACGCGGGTGGGCGCGGGCGGCAGTCGGATGCGGGTGCGCACGCGCGACAGCACGACGCAGATGGCAGCGGTGGCGGCGGCGGCGGACACGGGGCGCACACAGCGCGGGCGTGCGCGTACATTGCACGCACCGCGCAGGATGTTCCGGGAGAGCAGGGCGGGGAGTGAGCCGCGGCCGGAGCAGAAAGCAGAAGGCGGACAGGGCGCACCGGGGAGAGGCAGATGACGGTCGTGCCGGACGCCCTGAGGGTCTCCCAGGAGGAGCGGACGATGCGGCCGGTCATGGACTGCGGTTTGTGCAGCGTGGGCAGCGGTGTTCGTTGAATGGGGGCGGCATGGGCAGCGCGGGCGGCGGGCAGGCGTGCATGGGGGCGAACACGGTGGTGAGCTCGCGCGCAGGGCAGGCCACGCGGGGGTGGTCAGATGGCGGCGGCGGGGGACAGAAAGGGGCGGGGGGATCAGGAGAAGAGGGCGGGAGGCGACGCACCCCGACGAGCTTGCGGACGATCCACGGCGCGTGCTTCTCCGTCTCTCCCTCGGGCACCGACGCGGGGTCGATCGGGCCCAGCGGCGACACTTGGCTCATTCTGCTCGGCTCTGCGGCTGCTCGGGGTCGTGTCGCTCGTCGCCTGCGTTCCTTCTTCGCCTCGAGCTTGGCTCCGCTTGGCGGTCGTCCTCCAAACCCCTTCGCTGGCGCCCCTCCAGTGCCCCCACTCGGACGTGAGCGGGCGGCGGGCGCGCCCCGCTGCGATCGATGGCTTCTATCATGATAACAATCCAGCCTCCCTTACGACCGCCACTCCATCCGACCACATAGTATCCATCCGCCTTGCGCATATCCAGCAGTATTTCGGGGCCGTAGAGTAGGGCATCGCCAGCGAGGGAATCGGATGCGAGTCAAAGGCCGCGCTCGGCCCAACTCCAGTTGGTCATGTCAAAGAGCCTCAAAACTCTCACTGCGCCGCATCAAACATAAGCGTACGCACCCCACACAACAGCCTCGAGCAGACGCGCGAGCTTGCGCGGCCCCAAACCTCGGCCATTGAGAGGATACCAGGCACCACAGTGCCTCTGTGAAGACCTGAGAAACGCCCCCGAGTTTCTCGCTGTGATCATACTGACAACAGCAACATCATGTTGCAGCCCAAAGCATCAAGTTCCTCTCCAAAAGCCGCTCACCTACCGCCCCTCCTCTATTATCGTATTACCCACCCTCCACCAATTCTTGATCACAGTCCGGTGATATATGGCCCCCGCTCGTCCAGAGCGTCGGAGACCGGCGCGGTATGCGCACTAGCCCCAAACGCCATCGATGCCGACGCGCAACCAACTTCTTCGACCGGTGCATTCGTCTACTCCTACAACACAAACACCGAGAGCACAGGAACGGGCGCGTTGAGGCCCAGACGACGCGACATACTCGCGTCAACACACCGTCACCACCACCTCCACGCCACTCAACCCCGTCCGACGCGCGGCGCTGCACGCCTCCATCCTCGACAGGCCGAAGACGGCCTGCGGGCCTGGCACGCACAGCCCCACTCAGCCTCTAACCTAACCTCTATGTAAGGGCCGTTGAGGATCCCGATTTCTTGGTCCTTTTCTCGAGGGCGCGTTGAGGCCGATGTCCGTCTGCGCAGCAGGTCTATAAGTTACGCCACAGCGGAGACGAGGCATCCATCTAGTAGCGGTAGTGCGACGGCTTGTACGGGCCGTTGACGGGGATGTCCAGGTACGATGCCTGCTCCGACGACAGCTCCGTGAGCTTCACGTTGAGCTGCGCCAAGTGCGCGCGCGCGACCTCCTCGTCGAGCTCCTTCGGGAGCATGTGAACGCCGAGCGCGAACTTGCCCGGGTTCGTCCAGAGCGCAATCTGGGCGAGGACCTGGTTCGCGAAAGAGCACGACATGACGAACGAGGGGTGGCCAGTGGCGCAGCTATTCCACAACAGTAAGGATCAGGCGCATCTTTGACTCGTGATGGAGGCTTACCCAAGGTTGACCAAACGACCCTCAGCAAGGAGGATGATGTGACGGCCGCTGGGCATGGTGTAGCGGTCGACCTGAGGCTTGATGTTGACGACCTGGACAGCGTTCTTCTTCAACCACGCGACATCGATCTCGACATCGAAGTGACCAATGCTAAAACAAGTGTTAACAAAAAGTGCCGACTGCTGAGTCCTCAAACACATACTTGGACACAATGGCATCCTCAGGCATGACCTCGAAGTGCTTCGCCGTGATAATGTCGCGGTTACCCGTGGTCGTGACGAAAACGTTAGCACGGGGAGCGGCCTCCTCCATGGTAGTGACCTCGTAGCCAGCCATCGCAGCCTGGAGAGCGTTGATCGGGTCGATCTCGGTGACGATCACGCGGGCGCCGTAAGAGCGGAGGGACTCGGCGCACTGAGGGCGGGCGAAATGTCAGTGCACGTAAGATGAGACGGCTACTAGACGACTTACGCCCTTGCCAACGTCACCGAAGCCGGCAACAACCGCGACCTTGCCAGCAAGCATGACATCCGTGGCGCGCTTGATACCATCGACAAGCGACTCGCGACAGCCGTAGTAGTTGTCAAACTTGGACTTCGTGACGGAGTCGTTGACGTTGATGGCGGGGACCTTGAGCTTGCCATCACGGAACATCTTGTACAAGTGGTGGACACCGGTCGTGGTCTCCTCGGACAAGCCACGAATACCTGAAACAGTTAGCTCGTACACATCCCACGCACATCCTTAGCGAGAAGCACGTACCAGTAAGGTACTGGGGGTACTTCTCGTGGACAAGGGTGGTAAGGTCACCGCCATCATCGAGAATCATGTTCAGGGGCTGGCCGTTGGGGAACGCAGCCAGGGTCTGTTCGATGCACCAGTTGTACTCCTCCTCGGTCTCGCCCTTCCACGCGTAGACGGGAACGCCGGTAGCAGCGATGCTGAAATTAACTCGTGAGAATGCGGGTATATGCGCTTAAAGAAGGCAGCATTACGCAGCAGCGGCATGGTCCTGCGTGGAGAAGATGTTCTGGGAGCGATGGATCTTCAGAGATGGATAAAAAACCACAGCCAGGGGTAACTCACGCAAGACGACCAGGTCACCTCAGCTCCGAGAGCAGTCAAAGTCTCGATGAGCACCGCAGTCTGGATGGTCCTAAACGGCGGGACCAGGTAGCTGTTAATGGTCGGGTATCAACATTTTGCGGTTCTTGTACTTACATGTGGAGGCATCCAGCGATACGAGCGCCCTTGAGAGGCTGCTGAGCGCCGTACTGTGATTTTGAATATCAGCACCGATATCACGACGCAATACAACGTCCTCGCGGCACAACATACCTTCTGCCTCATGTACATGAGGCCGGGCATCTCGTGCTGGTGCGATGTATGTATGAGTACATGATGCAGAGGACCCGAAGTTGGACGGTACCTCGGCGATCTCGATCTCCTTGCGACCGAACGCAGCGAGAGAGATATCTGCACAGCTCGTTTGAGAATAGACGAGACCAGTGTAGTCGGAGAGTCTTACCAGCAACCTTGAAGGCCATGATGGATAGAGCTGGGAGATGATGAAGGTGGGATGGGAGAGAGAAGGATGTGGGAGAAAGAGAGAGGGGACGGACGCCGCCGATTTTTATTCGTGCATAATCGAACGAGCATCTGCTGCACGCGCGGGGCACGTGCGCGCGCCATCTAATCGATGCACGGTTTGGGACGCTTCCTGGCGCGCCTGCCCGGGTCCGCGCCTGGTCCGCGCCTGCTTCCACGCCTCACCTGCTCATGACCGGCCAATACCTGCCTTGCGTTACCTCTTCAGTCGTACCATCGCCAACATAGCCCATGTCCAAGACGCCTGCAGACGAGCATCCACGCGAGGGCTGTCGTCTCGCTGAAATCCTCCAGTTCAATTGCGACGCGGAGCTCACCGCTGGCCGGTCCCAGGTGCACTGCGTCCCAATCCCGCGCATATTTAGAATGTACGTCTTCGTGACCCTCGCTCTCAGTACCCGCCTTCTTCAACGTGTGCCGACTCCACGTGCGTAAGCTGCAAGAACCGGCCTGCGGTCGAGATGACGCGCTTCGTCGACGTCGACCTTGAAACGGGCGCCGTACACGTACCTCCACAGTCCAGGTCCGCTTCCACACTCGTGTCGCGCAGTTGAACGGCACGCTTACCGATATCGCCCTTCTCTTCTATCTCGCAGTCAAGTCCTTCCCAAGGGAAAGCCCTGGCGCGACGTGGTCCGATACCAAGTAGACGAGGCGGCCGGATTGTAGAGTTTTGAAATGGCGAGAACTCAGAGAGAACTCGTGAGTCTCTCTGCGCACCACGCGTCCCTCCCCGTCCCTGCCGTGCCGGCCCCCCGACATCCCTCGTGAGAAGTCCCCTTGCCCCTGACGAATCCCCGCGCGCCTCATATCGCGCGCCTCGGTGCATGTAGAGGTGCGTAGGCACGGCCGGCCGCCAGCTGCGAGCAACGTTGATCAGCTCTGAAAAAATTGATCGCCCAATCAATGTGGAGTCCCCCGGGATCGAGTTCTGCTTACTTTGATTGCGGGGCCGAGGCTGTAGGGTGTGATGGAGATCTCGATACCAGTATTTAGGACGAGTTTACCCAAACGATCTACTATCCGTGCCTGTCTACACATTTGTGTGTACGTCTCCGCGGAAGCCAAGGAGGCCGCGAACTTGTCTCGCTGTGTCACTGTTTACGCCTCCGAAACCGTAACGGACTTGGACAACTTTACCCCTCCAATCAGGCTCGTCCATCACAGTAGGGACGACCGTCGGACGTAACGGGTGCACTACGGGTGGATTTTATGCCCCTACGTGTCTCTCGGTGTGGAGGGTAGGCCGACGCTAGTTGCCATTTCCACTGCAGTCGTTCGGGATTTCGGAACGGTGGATGTGTTTGGGCGTTGATATTCTTTCTTGCTGTCTCTCGGAAGTGTCGATCCGAGTGTGAGCCTACTAGACAGGGGTCCTATCTGGCTGCGTGCCGCTGTACCGTCTACACTCCAAACACTGAACGGGCTCGGTGCAGCGCTGTATGCGATCCTCCGTGATTGCGTACCCACGTTTTTTGCCTTCTCCGACATGTATCCTGTGTACGGCGCATCTCGTGTTTCCATCATCCACGTCTTCTGACCTTCTCCGTCAGTTCTGACGGGAAGGCTTTTCATGATGTTCTACCAGATACCTGGCTTCGTCCTGTCAGGGCAAGGTTGCTGAATAGAGTTCACGGCCGCAGTCTCCGTCCGAGAATAATGCAGATCAAATACGAGACGCACTACCCACCTTGAGGTCCCGTGGTCATTCTCTTCTGGGCTTGATGGCTAAGGCGTCAGATGGTTTTCGTCCGTTATGTATCAAGAGCGAATGCGCTGTATATATGATCATTAGCTGATCTTCTGTTGCTGTAGCAGCACCCCCTTCAGCACCAGAGCGCGAAGCCTCGGAAAGCAGTGGTAAGTGATCTCGTTGTCACTTCAACCTGCAGATCTCCTCGACATCATTGATGGGTTACTTAGAACGCCAATGTTTGGGAAGCCACTCCGTTTCTAACAGACAAGTCAACTACACGGTTTTATACTTTGTTCATACGTACCACCCTCGTTTGAACACCGACACGTTTTCTGGAATTTGGAAGGACCCGAATTTCTCGGGTGATAGGGGGTGTGCCTGCATGGCAAGGGTTCTCTTCCCTGTCAAACCGGCGTTCAGAGCTCTCGACACCACGTTGGTAGGTCCGTCGGGGTGTCCAGCGAGTGCTTCCTCGACCGCTCACACTGATTCCCTGCCTTCTAGCGCGGACTTCCGCGTGTTGTGTCCGAGCACTGTACAAGGCCATGCGTTAGCCACGCACATCTATCTCACTAACCCCGCTCATGACGCAATGATCAACATGCTGATCAGATTGAGTCGCAATGCGTTTTTGTCGGGCTGGAAAGAGCCGACGGTGAAAATGTATATTCCCCGCCGGCAGCCGGTGTCTTCAACTGCTAGCCTCGTTTGTCGCGGCGGCCAGCACCGGATGCGCCAAATCGGACGGAATACGTGCCGAGGAGCTGGAGTTGGTTGTGGCTCTGGATTCCGGGCGCCCTGAAATGTCGATGGTGATGGGAATGTTGATGGCGGGCGCCACTGCGAAGTCAAACCGTCTCCGTGTCTTTGGAGACGATGGTTGTGTGCCTCACGCGGTGTACGCCTTCTGCAGAGCGCGCCGGTGTGGGGACGTAAAATTAACGACAAGGCACGGGCGTAGAGGACACACGGGTTACGACGTCGAGACCGCAGGAGGGCTACGCACCGCCCAAGGGGGCTCTGTTGAGATGCCGTTCGTTCCCTTGTAGGACGGAACACGTGATAGATGATCACTCCCAGAAGCTATGCACTCCCTGCTCTGCCTCCACGCCGGACTGTGCCGGGCTGGGCCGGCTGGTGAGATGTGCTCGAGGCGGTAAACAGCGGAGCAGGCAAGTTGACCTGCATAGATGGCGCGTACACTCATTCGGGCGGTGCTGTTGTTTACCATGAGAACTCGGAAGCGCGTGTAAAGATGCAAGAGCCACATGTGCGTACTCACGATCAAGTTAATACTGTCACGCCTTACGCGGGTTGTCAACTGTTGATTCAGATCCTCAACAACCAAGGCTTTACGGTGCGCGGTTTCCACTGCCAGGGTCTCCACTGCCAGGATGGGGCCGAGGCGGTCCATGTCGGCTAGACCCGTCCCCCGGTGCTCGCGCCCGCCCAGCTTCTCCACGCCTCGTCATACCACACGCGCTTTCTAACCCTCCCGAGCAGAGAGGATCGCCGCCCCTCGCGACATTTGATCATCTCCTCTCCCCTACAACATCACGATGGCCGAAAGTGGGAGGCTCCCGTCCTCCCGAAGAGGGTCCGACTCTAAGGACCCTCCCCGGCTGTAGACTCCACAGCCACCCACCCTCATGTTTCATATTAATACTCCCCTCACCCACTGCTGTCCTGTCACTCAGGCAGAGTCTGTCCCCAAGTTGGCTCCTTATCTTTCCTTGCCATCTCCCTCTCCTTCGCTTACTTCGTCGATCTCGACGCCCCCCTGTCCTTCTCTTGTATCGCGCCTCGCGAGCCGCAGTCCCTCCTTATCTGCTAGACAATCCCGCGTCCATAAAACACCATATATCCGCGCCCTCAAGCGCCCACACAATCTATCCAACAAAATGTCGCAAGCCCCATACTCCCACTGGTCCACTGGTGTCAAGTCCGAGGACTTCACCGGCATGCCACCACCTCGACGGAGCGGTAGCGGTGACCAGGGCGCGCTCGCGTACTCGAACTACCCTCAGGTACGCCGCGCACGGCCGACGTCATGCTCTTCATCATACTGATATCGCGACTTGTGTTATGGTAGGGCGACCCTCAGCGCCCTCTCCAGTCGCGTTCGGGAATGCGCCCGCACTCCAGTTCAACCTCAAGCCTCTCCGGAGCCATGGGAGATGCTCAGATAGCCCGCTCATCGCACACCCCGCCCTCCGGCCTCGCGTCCTGGTCACCATCTCCGACGTCCTCGGGCAGCGCCTACATGGTTCACGACGAAATGGCGCAGTTCCTTCCCGGCATGGGCCCAAGCCCTTCAGGAGCCTTCGCTTCGTACAGCGGGATGTCCATGTACCCGTCTCCCGAGACCTCGCCGGGTTTCGACCAGTTCGCATACGCCCGCGCCCCATCCGCGGCATCCATGATCATCTCCCCTTCCACGACACCCGCTCCGCGCCACAGCCATTCCCCACAAGACAGGGACGAGGAGATCCGGCGGCTACACCAGCGCATTCGCGAGCTGGAAATCGTCGCGGAGTCCTCGCGGCGGCGCGTGCGCGAGCTCGAGACGGAGGTCTCGCGCGGCGCATACCCCGGCGGGCTCCCCTCCCCGCTCCCGACGCCAGCGGCGCCGCCGACGTTCCAGGAGGAGTGGCGCGCGCGCACAGATGCGCGCGTGAAACTCTACTGCTCGTTGAACCGCGCGGGGAACGCGCTCTGCGCGTGGCATGACTCGCGCCGCGAGCGCCGCGCGTACCCCCCGCGCATGGCCCCGGCCGGCGTGCTCAACTGCGGGTGCACGTTCGAGGAGGCGCTCTTCGAGGAGAGCCTCTCGCGTCACGCCGTCGGCAGCTACCTCCCTGGCGAGAGCGTCCGCATGGACCCCGCGCTCAGGAACCCGCTGCTCAGGCTCTTGCAGCAGCGGTACGGGTACCGCGACGGCGACTTCGAGCGCGACCCTGTTTCGGGCAACTGGGTCGAGGGCGAAGGCGCGAACTACTGGGAGCAGAAGGTCGCCACAGGCACCACCATACGCCGCCGCCAGGAGGCAGAACGCCGGTAAAAGAGCACCAACTCATCGCACCTCGTGTTCGTGAGTCTCATCGTCGCACCGCCTAATTTCTTCTTCATGTGCTGTTGTTTTCATAACCTTTCTTCTTCATTCTTGTTCCCCCAGCACACTGTTTTCCTCTACTTCTAATTATTCACCGCAGTGCGACGCAGGGCCCTTGCCCTCTTTTTCCCCCTTTTCTCCAGCTTCGTTTGTTTTCTTTTCGCTGTTAACTGCATTTCCCGCATATCGGCCCCTCACCCACGCATTGTGTATCGATACCTACATACCATCACACATTGGATCTGATGCACTAGCCATTCCCCCTACTATCCCCACACTGTATTTCTAGGACTCTGCTCTTAGACCGCCCCATCGCCTGTTGTAGCTACTAGTACCTTATTGTTTCCGTACCTAATACTATCTATTGTATCTCTAACGTGTTTGGCCCGCGCCCCAGAAGTTCTGTGTCACGCGCACGATACCCCCCATGAGGTGCGCGCGGTGGCATCTGTGTGCACTTAGGGGCACCTGTTGGTGTCCCGCGTGACTGACGTCGGCCAACATTGTGCATTGACGGTCGCAGCGTGCACTGAAAACGATCTTCAGACTACGCGCCACGGATGGCAGTCAGTTGCCATATGGATATCAGCGTAGCGCGTGGCCACAACGACGATCAACTCTTGTTGAAGTGGTGAGAAACCGAGTGCATAGCAGTCTGTCAAGTAGTAGATATGTGAAGTAGTATGTAGGACAGCGTATTCACGATGGAAGCCTAATGTAGCAAAGGATCTGTGATGACGCCACTGGAGACACTGTTGCGTCGGGGCCCACATCCTCCCGATCCTAGAGACAGATACCATCCTACAAAGTTTTCCCGAAAGCGTATTCGCCACCCTTCTCGAGCGCCTGGAGAGAAGTAAGTGATCATCCCACGCATTCAGACGCGTTTTGAGAAGCAAACTTACGCGCTTGTATGCCGGCCTGTGAAAGAGAAGGGGGATGAGCAACGTGGGCCGGTGTATTCGGGCAGTGCGACAAACCTTTCGTGCGCGCGGTTCACATACGCCCGTGATTTGGGTCCAAGGAACGTTTTGTCGGTGGTGCCCCATGCTTCCAAGCAGAAGATCATCATGTAGTCCGCGGCGGTCGGTTCACTCCCGCCCGCGATCCAGTCGCCACACTTCTCGAGATGCTTCTCAATCTGTCAGAGTACAATGAGTTTCAGTCAGGGGGAAAGCGCACAACGTAGTTACTTACGAAGTCGGCGTGCGTCTTGAGACGGGGGTCGAGGAGCCTCGAGTTGACGGCGGCGAACACGTACCTGAGCAGGGGCCGGATGAAGAAAGGCGATTGTTCGGGGATCATCTTGAAGATGAGCTTGTTCACAAGCAGAGGCATGAGGGAGGCCTCCGAGTAGTGCGTGACTAGTGCATTGTGAACTAGTGTCGGGTACACCATTACTACAGAGTAAACTCACAGTAGAGGTTGTCAACCTTGCCAGCCTCGGGGGGCTGTACGCGCCCATTGGCATATTTTCCGATGATGTACTCTGTACGGGAGAACCAGCACGGCGTGAGCGGCACGTAATCCCACACGCAATGTGCATTGTTTTCGGTCCGCTCAAACCGGTCCGGGGACAATGTCACGGCGGAGTGGACGTACCGACAATGGCACCGCTCTCCGCAAGGTTAAGAGAGCCGTCGGTGATGGCAGGTGCGGTCCCGATGGGGTTGACCTCCTTCAACTCCGGTGGGGCAAGCCGTTCGGCGGTGCGCGCGTACTTCTTGATCTCATACGGGACTTCCAGCTCTTCCTGTGAACCGTTCCGAACACGCGCACGTCCAGTTCGAAGGATGGGCACAGCGTGACACGAACAAAGCATCGTATTAGCCCGCTAACGCGTGTGGAGAGTCAACACATGTCCGTGAGAGAGAGGCGCACCAGAAGCCAGAGAACCCGCTGCGACCGGGAGTCTGAAAGGTGGTGTACGATGACCTTAGGGGCGTTGTCGGCGGTGGGCTCGGACATGGTTGTGGAGGAGGCGTAAGAAAGGGGGGCTACAGAGAAGGCGACGTCGAGCACAGTGTCCCATCATAAATGGCTGGTGCACGGAGCTGGACTCGCGCCGTCCCGGTCAGACCGTGCAACCGGCTCAAGGTTGTGGAACGCGTTCACTGGGCGGGTGGGGAAGCTCGGGCGTCTCGGGATCGCTCCTCCGCTCTCACCGACGCGTCCACCGTGCGCTTTGCCCCCTGCCGCTCAATTCACACCCCTCCCCGTCCCCGACGCGCACACACGGCATCCCTTCCCATCACGCGTGGCCTTCGAGCATCACAGGGACGATCACGGCTTGGGCATTGAACGCGTCCTCCGTAGTCAGCAGCCACATGCTCGCAATCCCCTTCTTGATTGCCTTTCTGCCGGCGACTCAAGCTTTCTCCTGGGTATATGCGCCTTTACAGCGGAGAAACTGGCGCCAGGAGGGCGGAGACACGGTGGACGGTACGCCTTGGCGCAGCATTCGGTGCTCCCCGATTGACAGGAGGTCTGCAGAGGGGCTGTCATTGGCTGAAATCGAGACGATCCTACAAGGTTCTAGTGAGCTGTTTCCTTTGCTGTACACGTGTGGCGATGCTAGACTCAGCCATGGTTTCGTCTAAAGAGTCTCTTGAAGCCTACGCTCGGAAACCCGATTGCTTTCGGCGGGCAGCCAGCCGGATCCAGTCCAAGTGCGCCGAGTTAGAGACCAACGAAGGTGCACGCGTCAAAGGTAAAACGGGCATAGCCCACTGCTTAGATATGATATTATGAATAACATGTCTGCGCACACGTACAGCCGCACTCTCGATGACGTTGTGTGAGATTGCTACCGCGGATCACCACTCCCTGCCACTGGAATGTGCCCCTTTCGAGGGAGATGGAGATGGATATCGGGACGGGGGGTCTCCCCGGAGATGTGTGTCGTAAGGAGCCCATTTGCCTTTGTCAGTAATCGTGGCTAAGCCGTTTCCTTAGGGCGCTGTCCCGCAGTGCACAATATTGGTCGAGCTATTCGGGGTATCTCCGAGAAGTTTGTGAGTCAACGCACATTCCCTTATTTGCTCGCCCCAACTGACCCTATCACAGCTCAGTTGTGCTTTGCTTTCCAACGATGGAATGACATCGGTGCGTAGTACACCAACCAAATATGGGTTCGAACTCATCGGCCTTGTATTCAGACACTGCTAAAGAAGTGCATCGGAATGCCACCATGGAAGCAATAAGGGTCCTCCGAATACTATCAGATCGGGAGAGACAGATGGAAAACACATGGGAAGACTCCCGTGCTGTGCTCCAGGTCCGTGTCGACTAGGATAGGAGCCTACCTTTCCCAACAACTTACGCACCCGATGTGGTCCAGACCATGCGCACAGTTCTGAACGAGCTACATGCGTCCGCGACAACCATCGACGCTACATCAGGTGCTGTGGCTCACAAGCTGAGCTTGGTTCTCGACGAGGTGAGTGTGTATGTCCGAATTCTATGTTCGGTCGTTCCTGTGCCCAGCGGTCTGTTAAGCAGGTGATAGCCACGTTCCGCGGTGTCACGCTCGATACACAGGAATCCCTCAGTCAGGGCCACACGGACGTAATCTTTCAGGTCCGTACTCCACCAAAGGTGTCCGCCTAACTGCCCGTGTTCATCTCACGCACCGCCGCCGAACAGATGCGGGCAAACATATCGCAAGCACTGGAAGAGGTATGTCCCCGTAGTCAGCCACAACACAGGTCGGGGTTGAAACGGCGTCGTAGCTGGCTCTAACACTAGGCGGCGTCACGCCCAACATCGAGCGGCGGCTTACGGCGACCATCGACAAGGCTTACATGTCGATCGCGCATCGGATGGAAACGATGAGCGCGCTGGCGGTGAGTTATTCCCGTTTCCGCCGCCCGGGTTTTACATTTCCGTACGCATTTGCATAATCAGTTGCGGTCTGAATCCCGACTCGCCTATTTCGAGGAGCGGTTCGAAGAGCTCGGAGATGTGAGTAATGCCGATGGGACCGTACTGGTCGTGGAGATCGCAACCTCAACCGGCCGGTGTGTCCAGGCAACCACTACTCTCATCGTGGGTGCGCAGCGCGCGGGCGCGGAACTGGAGACGCACTTGCGGAACTCGCTAGTCACCCGGGAGAGACACGCCGAGCTGATGCGCGCCACTGACGCCGTGTCCGTGGCTCTGGCCGAGACGTTGACCCAGGCGCGGGCTGGGATGGAGGACCTCAACGGAACTGTAGCCGACATGAAGGACGCTCTGCGGCACGATGCCCACGAAGACTGGATGCACGTGCTGCGGCATTGGCTACAGCATGCTGCGGTCCAGGTTCTCCGAGGTGCGTCTTAGGTCTACTCGAAGAGGTAATCTGAACTCTTCTTGGCCCCTCAGTGAACCCTTCACTCGTCGATGGACCCCTATTCCGCGCGTTGTGCACGACTGTGTGGGTATTTCGCATAGTCTTCGCCTTCGCTGCTTCTGCCACCGTGGTAGGTGCCCCTATACCCCTATACCTCCTGCGCTCCCTGAAACCCCAACTTGGCTGGTGGTTCTCTATCAGAATGCGTGTATACTGCTCGTCTCCGTCAAAAACGTCCTCCCCTCATATCGCCTACGCTTTCCTGTTCTAAACGGATTTTTCTGGCGTTCTCGAACAAACGGCTCATCCACCCTTGACTCTCTGGAGTTTACTCATCCTGGCAGCACTAATGGTGCACTCCTCTTGGGACCTAGCTCTGGCAATGTTGTCTCTTCAAAACTTCAGCGGCGAGCGGCTCGATTCTCACGCATCCCGGAACGACTGTATAGACCTCCCGGCCCATGACTGTTTTACCAATTGTTGTCCCATTGAAGCTGCTGTATTTCTCGATAATAACATATCGCTTATGTAATATTAATGAGCCCGCGGCGAGCCTTCCCATCCTCATGTATGCCATTCAACGAAGTCGAACATGCCCTCCTGACTCGCGGAAAGTAGATACCTGACTGGGGATAGTGGCCTCGAGGAGGTTGAGAACACAGCTTAAAGAGACTTGGAAGACTTCACATCGAGAACAGGGATATAAGATTATACTATAAATGGAGTTAAAGGTGATGTGAAGTAGGCTTATTGAGCTTGTAATGGCTTCTTTGAACTCAAAGACCGAGCCTAATCAGTGCATTTGTCAGTCGGCGACTGGACTTCAACCCGCGCGGGCCCGGTGGCGACTAGAGCCTCTCTCACACCGGTCTTCCACCCCATCCGACCACAAACAGGACCCTCACTCGCCGTCCCGCCAACGAAACATGACACGGGAGCTCGGAGCGACACTCGTCTGGCCCCCAGGCACCCCACGCGAGTGGCACGGGGGGCGGCCGGGACACGCGTCTCGGAAATCTGCTTACGCGAGCCCGACAAAGGAATGCCGCCTCTCTGTAGTCGGTGCTGCGGTAGCCATTCCGGATTTCTGCGACAATAGCCCCGTACCCTCCACCTCGCGGTCCCGAGTCGAGGACTGCATTGTGACTCCAAACAGGGCCAATGCGGACACCAGAGTGAGCGTCCCATTTTATACGCGTGGCGGGCGTGATTCTTGCGCTGACCACGACTCCCACATCGCCTTGGTCTTCTGCTTCGTACAGTGCGCACCCGAACCTGACGTACCACGTCACCATCGCACGATGTCCACCGGGCCCACGATCCAGCCGCAGTACGTCTCGGAGCAGATAGCGCGGCCTCGTGAGAGCTTGCCGCAGCACCTTCCAGGGTCTTCAAATAATTCGTCGGCGCTCAGCGTCCCTCAGGTCCGTGTCGGTTGCGTAATGGGCTACTCACCGCTTTTCTCAAATCAAAATTCCTAACACGCTGTCATGCAGATGGACAGACGAGAAATATGTCGCCAATTTCGCCAGCACGGCTATTGCGGGTGGGGCGAACGATGTCGCCACATACATGTCCAGGAAGACCACCACGTGAGCGGACTTGCTTCGCTTTGGGTTGAATGTGGACCACTTACGTGTGCATTAGGGGCAGAACCCGCGTCTGGGTGGTCCATCGCCGCAGCCTCGGATATCTCTATACCCTCCCCAGGCACCACCACTTCAATCCCATCCCCCGCCACTCCAACCCCAGACGGCCGACACCTCCCATCCATGCGACGGCTTCTACACTGACCGTTTCAACAACCTTCATCAATTACATCCTCCGGTATACGAATGCCTCGATATGCCTCCACGGGTTCAGCGTAGGCCCGACCGTGGCCCCCCATCTCCCACAACGCGTCCTAGGAAACCTAGTAGACCACTCCGAAAGGACCATCCTGCAGAACTGCATGGTATATATGCTACTTCATCTTCACGTGGGCTGAATGTTGACGTCTCCTTGACAGATCGCAGTCCTCCAAAACCGCTTGCTGGTCCAAGCCAGAAACCCGAGCTTCAGCCTGTAGGTACAGTAGAGGAGGATACTCGCCCTGCGAGGGTGAGTCTGACGGTCCGCCTCTAATTATGCAACTCTGACCACCTGCAGCGCTCGGCCGAGGTTTGCGTTATGTTTCAAAAAGGTCGTTGTAGTTATGGAGAGGCATGCTTCAAGATGCATATACGCGAAGTATCTCCCATGGCAATGTCGACGCTCGCGTCTACTGGTGTGACCCCTACCCTATCGCAGCCGGTGAGTGGACAAAATTTTTTCATGTAAGATTTGATCTGACGCTTCGTTCCGGCCAGGTTCGCGCGGGTCCTGCAGTATCACGGACAGGCGTTCCATTCTGCAAATTGAATCTCGCCGGGAAGTGTTCGAAGGGTGAGGCATGCAAGTACTCTCACGAGTCACCCGAAGCACGATCGCCATCTCCAAAAGTTTGTGAACCTCTCGCGGACACTAAGAATACAATCTCGGAAGAGGTAGTGTACACGATTTCTATTTTGGAATAATGTTAATTTATTCGAGTAGCTACCATCGTCCTCCGCCCCCTTTGGCGAATCTTCCACGGCGCACCAGGTATTTTATCGTTGCCACATTTTACGCTATCCACATGGGTTCACCATCCGATACTTTTAGCGCAGCTCAAACTACGTCGTTCTCCCAGAACTTGTCTGCAGACAATATTATCATGACGGTTGGTGCTACTACGGGGAACGCTGCAAGTTTTGGCATTGGACTCGCAAGGAGGCTACGGTCAATCTCGCCGTAGGTGGAGAAGAATTGATTCACGTTACGGGCACGTCGAAATCGACGGAATTGACAGAAACGACGGAAGAAGTGGAACCCACCGTGAGTTGTCAGCGTAACTACGATTCTGTGGCGTTATACTGACGAAACCTAATAGGCGACCGCTCCATCCGTCACTATGGCGAATGAGGAAGCTAGTGCAGCCGGCCAAAGTTCGGTTGCGAATGCCCCCAACGAACTCCCAAGGTAATGTATCATAGTCGTACATCTTTACGGTGCCGCCAAACTCATGAGAACGTGGCCACAGACCCTCAGATACGGTCAAGAAGCGTCAGAGCAGAAGCAAGAAGGTGAGCTATATCTACAGGTGTCTTTGAACAGTACTAACGTCCGGGTTGTAGAAGACGAAGGAACAGAAGGACGAGGAGCAGAACCAGGGAGGCAGGTCAGATAAGCCCGATACCAAGGGGGGACCCAAGGAGCAGTCGTCTGAAGGTCGTGAATCGGGGAAGGTCCCTAAGAAAGACGGTAAAGGCAAAAGGAAGGCGAAGACTACGCCCCTCGTCGAGTCTGAACCTGCGCCTGAACCCCAACTTGCACCTGGACTCGAGCCCGAGTCTAAGCCGAGCCCCAAGGCGACGAACGGGAACGTGGAGGAGCCCAGTTCTCAGACGCTGTCGAAGAAACAGGCGAAGGGAAGAAAGGCGAAGGCAGCTACCACCACCGCTGTTGAGAAAGCCAAACCCCCGCCGCCACTGGTAGCGCAGGGGAAGCCCCAGCCGTCAAGCTCATCTCCTTCACAGCCGACATCAGCCGTTTCGGAACAGAAGTCAAAGCCCCCCAAGAAGAAGAAAGCTTCTAAGTCGGCGCCGGACGCTCCCGGTCCCACAGTAGCGGCTCCGGAGTCGACGACGGCCCTCCCTCAGTCGGCTTCAGTACCCCCTAAGCCAGTTCCGATCGTTCCTAAGTCGGCTGCTCCTCCTCCGAGGTCAGCGCCAGCCCCGACTACAGCTCCAGTCCCTTCCACCTCGGTCGGTAGTACCGGCCCGACGAAGAAAGCAACGGTCCCCAACACCCCACGGCCTCAGAGCGGACGTGGTGAAGCCTCTGGATCGTCGTCTGGCCGCCCATCGGACAAGGGCAAGGGCAAGGGCAAGATGCTCCCGACCTCCGCCGAGGCTGACGAGCTGGTAGAAGTCTCTGGCGACACAGACAACGATAGCGACACGACGTATTATTCAGCTGTATGTTCCAATTTTATCCCTTTCTTCAGCTGCGCCTGTTTCTGACGGTCGCAATCGATTGGTTCAGGATGACTCGCGCGGCGTGTCCGCACAGACGTCCATGTCTTCTGTGGATGCACCACCCCCCAGCGCGAGCGGATCAAACCAGACTGTGGTCGCGAAGTCTCGAAGCCCATGCTGGGATTTCATCATGGGACGTTGCAAAAGAGATGATTGCAAGTACTCTCACGTCGATCGAGTCGATTTGCCCACCCAGGTGCGTGGATACAGTCTACACGGTAGCGATATAATGGTTAACCCGACGCATTCTCCTAGCCCGCCACGGGAACAGGATCGTATAGCCGCGTCCCTCGGCCAAGAGGAAACCCCCCGTATCGTGAGAGTTTTTCCGAAGAGGTATTCATCAGGAGTATGAGAGTTGTAGAAGACCCCCAAGCGACAGGTGCGAGCTTGGATGGACCTCTGTTACCACCAGGTCTAGGATTGGAAGTGGTGAGCCAACATCGAGTTTACCCTGTTTGAACTTACGCTTACTTGTTAACAAGACCGTGAAAGAAGGACAAGTGGCACCGCGACAGCCGGACGAGCAAATCATTCTTACAGTCATGGACTCGATTAAGGTGAAACTTAGCTCAGGATTTGACGTGCTTCAGGTCACCACCGGATTCGAGTCACGCCAGATTCTCCTCGACGGCATTCCCTTGTCTGTTGCTCCGGCCGACATCACTGCAGCTCTGACTTCCTTCGGAGAGGTCGTCTCCGTTCTCGTAGACCCCACGCGAGACGAAGCTGTATCCGCATACCGAGTCTCATTTGCTCTCGCGGACTCAGCAGCAGATGCCGCTAAAGCTCTCGATGGGAGCTGGCTCTTCAGCGCAAAGGTCTCCGCCCGTGTCGTTGCCAAGAAGAAGATAGGTATTGGCGGCGGAACGCTTTGCGATGGCGACGTGCTATTCGAGATTCCCACTCCGAAGAAAACTGGCTATGTTGGCTATGAGACGGAAGATCAGGCCACGAAGGCGATGGCCGTCGCTATGAAAAAGGAGCTGCGTGGAATGAAAATCTCCGCTGAAATCTACCAAGGTATTCCCATGGTTGGCGAGATCAACGTCCGTTACGACTACATGCCCACCGATGCCACGACCAAGGACTTAGCTCGCTTCGGCAAATACGACTCCCACATGTTCGACCGCCCCAAATACATGTCAATGCGTAGCGCTGTTGACGGACTTCGGCGCATGTTGTCTGAGCACGGAGAAGTATCCCTGAACGTTCTTCCCCCGCCATACCGCAAAACTTTCCGCGTCTGGGCTCATTTCAACGACGCGGAGACTGCGGCGTCTGCTTGTAACGCCCTTCACCGATTCTGCCCAGCGTTCGCAGGGAAGCAAAGGATATTCGCCCATCACATCAAATCCCTTCGCTACACTCTTCCCGCGGCATTCTTCCAGATTCTTGCCCCCGACATTAACCTGCTCAAGTCATACATCCAGGATGAGGATGGAACTAGTATCTCTGTCATTGACAGGAGGCAGGCTCTCGGCCCTCGCTCCGCCGTCGTCATCAAGTTGGTTTCGCGCAGCATGGCTTCCCTCACCAAGGCCAAGGCTGCATTCGACCGCCTCCTTCGAGGTGAGAAGGTTACAGACAACGGGCAGATCGTGTGGAACGGTTTCTTCGCGAGCAAGGCAGGTATCGAGTTTTTAGACGAGCTCGAGAAGATCCACCCCAAGGTCAAGATCAACCGAGATTCCCGCCGGAGGACGCTTGCTCTATTCGGTCCCGATGCAGGGCGTTCACAGGTTCGTGCAGAAATTGTGGCACGCGCGAGGCTCCTCAAGGCCCAGCGCCGGCACGAATACGCGGTCGCAGGCAACATAGTCGGAGTCTTTATGAGCGAGGACCTCGCGAAGCTACAAAACGAACTTGGCAACGAAAACGTATGGCTCGATCTCAGCCACAAGAAACTCATTGTCTGCGGCGACGAGAACGCGCAGAAGGTAGCGCGACTCGCTGTCCAGCATGCTGGGAAGCGCCTCGCCCTGCGCCGCAACACGACCGCCAACAGCTGCCCTGTCTGTTTCTCGGAGCCATCGCACCCCATCACACTCGCATGCGGACATCGCTGGTGCGAGGTGTGCCTCTGCAGCTACCTCACCGCCGCGATCGACATCCGCGCGTTCCCGCTAACGTGCCTCGGCGCTGACGCCAAGTGCCCTCACACCATCCCCCTTTCTACCGCGCAGGCGCTGCTCTCGACGGACCAGTTCGACGCGCTCACGACGGCCGCGTTCCTCGCGCACGTCCAGGCGCGCCCCGACGAGTTCCGCTTCTGCCCCACGCCCGACTGCCAGCAGGTGTACCGGCGCACGCGCCGCACGGACGCGGTGCTGCAGTGCCCGGCGTGCCTCGCGCGCATCTGCGCGCGGTGCGACGCGGAGCACGCCGACGGCGTGCGCGGGTGCGCGGAGCGCACGGCGGAGGCCGACGCGCTGTTCGAGGCGTGGAAGGCGGGCCACGACGTCAAGGACTGCCCGGGGTGCAAGGTGCCCATCGAGCGCATGGCGGGGTGCAACCACATGACGTGCGCGAGCTGCAAGATCCACATCTGCTGGGCCTGCCTCGAGACGTTCGCCAGCGGCGGCGAGGTCTACGACCATATGCGCGCCATCCACGGCGGCATCGGCCTCTAGGGCTTCGGCGCCGCGCGCGGTTCTGCCGGCTTCTTCCCCGTACGCCGGTCGCGCCTTCCCCTTCCCCTCTTCTGGCTTCTATCTGGATTCTGTCTCGCGATCCCCACTCCCCAATCCTCGCACACTCACACGTTCGTACGCGCGCGCTCCCGAGAGTCCCATTTCCGTGCCTCGCGGATCCCCTCTAGACGTCCATGCACATGTACCCCGCCCGGTTCTGAACATCTTTCTCGCACTCTCCGTTCTCTCCTGCTTCGTTCATGACTTATGTGCTCCTTTATTGTTCGATGCCACGGTTTCCTTGCTGTATCTTACAACGACACGACGGTAGTAGATCCTCCTCCAATGCGAATAAGCGACCCTGTGCGATCGACAGTCGGCGATCGAGTGAGACCTGTGGGGTGCAAGAGGGACTGAATGCGGCGAAGACGTTGGGAAAAGCACAGTGAGAGACGGGAAACGATACATAATTGTATACACAGGGATGCTGGGTAACGTTGCGAGGCGCGTGTGTGCGCGTGCTAAGTGGGGTTGAATGGATTGTGGTACAAATACGATGAAGCAGGGAACAATGACTGGGGTTGGCTGCGAAGGAGGGGAGAGTGGTGCGTCTGTGCGTGTGATATCCAGGGGGAGTAGTTATCAGTACATTCAGAAATGTGAGATAGATAGACGCAGATGGTAATGGCAAAGATGGGTGCGAAGGCGAGCTGCGAGGTAGGGAGACAGGTTTGCGTCCGTTTGAGCTTACAGGGAATACTCTCGAGCACAGAACACGATTGATCGCATTGTCCGACTTCACACTTCGACGTATTGAACGAACTGGCGAAGATCCAAAGAATTAGCAACCGAACCGACCAACGAATGGGGGGCGAGAGGATACGTACATCATGGTACGGTCGCACTGGCGATCGGCCCTGGAGGGGGAGAGAATCGAGGAGCTCGGGCACGTTCGGGTTGTACTTCATGAATTCCCCGTGGTGGTCCCGCCAGCCCTCCACGGGCGACGGGTACTGGCGCAGGTCCTCGGGGTTCGCGACCTCGTGCGGCGCGTACACGATGAATCGCTCGCCCTTGTCGGTGACGTACAGGTGGTCCCCGCGCCGATTCCAAAACCCGTAACGCACAGGCCGCTTGCTGTACGCGCTCTGCTCCGGCTGTTGCTGTTGCTGGTGCTGGTGCGCCTGTTGCTGCTGTTGCTGGTGTTGGAGCTGGAGCTGTAGCTGGTGCTGCTGTTGCTGTTGCTGCTGTTGGTACTGGGCGGCGGCGGCGGCGGCGGCGGACGCGGACGACGAGCCGCGTGCGAGGTGGTGCTCCGCGTACGGGGAGACCGCGGGCGGGCGGGGGAGCGGGTTGTGCCGCATCGGCGGCGACGGCGCGCGCGAGCGCGACTGGTCCCTCGGCGACGTGCGCACGTGCGACGGGCTCGTGTACGACGAGCTCGCCGTGAACGAGGAGTGCTGTGTGGCGTAGCGGGGGGACGTGGACGGCGGGGACGTCGCCCGGGACGGGGATACCGGGAATGTGTGGCTCCGGGAGATCTGGCGGGAGTGGCGCCCACCGGACTCGGGCGACGGGTGCGTGCGGTGGCCGAGAGGAGGGGTGCGCGCCTCGGGGGGTGTCCGACCCGATGGTGGAGTCCGACCCGACGGCGGTGTCCGGGCGGATGGGGGCGTCCGGCTGGGGGTGGCACGATTCGACGGTAAAGGGGTAGCATTGGACTCACGATCCCAG
Organism: Porogramme epimiltina; assembly: GCA_900155495.1. Lineage (NCBI taxonomy): Eukaryota > Fungi > Basidiomycota > Agaricomycetes > Polyporales > Polyporaceae > Porogramme > Porogramme epimiltina. The sequence continues at coordinate 6,850 of FTLJ01000159.1, read as the reverse complement.
TCACGCTCGAGGTCTCGTTCGCGCGAACGGGCTCGGTCGTACATCCGGGGAGTCCTTGGGTACTCCTTCGTCTCACGTTCCTCGTACTGTCTCGCGAAAGCCACGCTCGGATAAGTCTGGCTGCGCGGGATGTCGTGGAGCGGGCTTGAGCCCGCAGATGGGGGAGTGCCGCCAACTACGAGTGGGCTCAACAAAGCCTGGGGTTCTTCCGTGAATGTGAGGAGTCCAAGGGAGGAGCTGGACGGTGTCGTTGACGTTGATGTAGTAGCGGAAGCTGTCGTGGCGGATTGTCTTCGCTGGGTCAGGCTGTTGGAGCGTGACGGAGCTCGGCTGGTGGCAGGACCGTATATCTGGTTCGAAGGGACAGGCTGACGCGATGGACTCCGGTCGAAGTCGTCATGGCTGGTGCGCCTCGAAGGCGGGGAGGAGTAGTGGTCGGGGACGCGGATGATCTTGGGCGAGAATGTAGGGTGCAGCTCGCCGCGTGCGCTGAAGGCGCCCTCTTCTCGATCAAGGGCTCTTTGTCGATCCAGGTCCCTTTGCGTAGGTGCGGTTGCGCTCCGACTAGCTACAGCTGCAGCCGCAGCCGCAGAGGCAGATGACGTTGTCTGACCACGGAAGTCGGCTCGGGACGCAGAGTAGGGTTGAGTCTCTGCCCTCGGCCTCGGAGAGACATCCCGGCTGCGCTGCCGGAAGTGGTCCGGATGTTGCTGTGAGGTGGGAGCAGACCGCTCTGGGGTTCTATGCGAGTCCGACAGTCGTTGCTGTTGCTGTTGCTGTTGTTGCTGCTGTTGCTGGTGATACGTCGAATAGGACGAAACAGTTGCCGGTGCAGACGAGGGGATTCCTCGCTCAACTGGACGCGTCTGGGCAGAGTCGACCCCAGTGACCGCATAGATATGACGGGAACCACTGTTGGCACGGGAATGATCGTGGGGGGGTTGGGGGGGAGGAGGGGGAGGGAGATCCTTCTCTGCCGACTGTTGGGGGGCTTGGCCAGGACGAGTCGGAGGAGCACCGTTCGGTTGCGCTGACGTACTAGGATCCGTAGCGAGCTCCTTAGGTGCCCACACCCAGGGGGTATGCAGAACTCCGTTCGACTGATCCTTCGCATGGCGCTCGTCGGCCGGAGTATCATCCCTTGCAGGAGTGTCATTTATAGCGTCATAGTACAAATCCGTCTACTACGCACCTAATATGCATGTTCTCCAGTCCCAACGGATTGTCCGACAATTTCGTCGCCCAATACGAAGGATCTCCGGGATTAATGGGACGTTTCCAAGGCTGACCCCGCTGGGCCGCCTGGCCCCAGCCGGGATGGGGGGCCCACATCTGGACGGAGTTCTGCGTCATACCTGGCTGAGGACGGAACATGGGATTGGGTTGCCACTGGCCATTCATCCATGTCTGAGGGTTGACACCAGTAGGGACAGGCGGTGGAGCAGAGTTAAAAGGAACCGAGGCGTAGAAAGAGCTGGCGTGCACCCAGCCATGACTGAGGGTTGGAATGAAGGTATTGCTTGCGAATGGGGCTGTCGTATTGGGGCCAGGTTTCATGACATGAGCCATGATTGTGTCGAGTTGTTGGAAGATATGATCGGTGGACGGTGCGAGAGGATGTGACGACGATTAGGGCTTTGTATAGATACTCGCATAGATATACAGATTGAGACTACTAGGGCGACCGGGTCCGCGTTATTCACGAGAAAACGCAGGAGCCAGGCGGTTAGAAGGGGGAAGCACTGTTATCGAGCCGAAGGCTAGCACAGACGGGCAGGAGGGAGCGGGACGGATGGGTCTGCAGCCTGTGCAGGAAGCGGAGGAGCGGTGATGACGGCGGATGGGCGGGGTCGGTGGACGGGCGTAGGCGCGTCGAGGGGGATATATGCGGTGGGAAACGGAGCTGATTAAGGGCGGCAGATGCGCTGCAGAGACAAACGCGCCCGGCTTTGGTTCTCTGTCGCAGGTGGGCCGTCAGAGGCGCATCGGATTTGGATGGGTCAAAGACTCACCAGACTGGCCGGGGTCTACTCCGGCTGCCGGCGGTGCGTGTCCGGAGGTCAAGAAGCTCGTGTCCGTCAATATGCGGGTATACGTGGGGTGGGAAGGGGGCCTCTTGGGAGGGCAGGTGGCCGGGCTAGGCAGCGGACTCGGTCACAATAGATTAGATTTGGACAATGTGCTTGCCAGGCTGGCCGGGGTCGGCGTCTTCGCAGGACAAGGGCTTCGGGTGCGAGGAAACGGGAAGAAGCGCAGGTCGGCGGAGAGGATGGGCCAAAAGAGCGCGATGCCAGACGAGCAGGCGGCCCAGGACGTTCTTAAGGCGCGGTCCAAGCAGGTTCAAAGTGCCGTTGACGCCGACATCGAGCCCTCAAGCGCAGTCCGCTGCTTGCCCGTGTTTGTTTCCGGTGGCACTGGTTGCTCGGGCCGTCCTCCGCCAGCACAGTGCAGAGGCACGCCGGGACGCGTGGCAACGAGCCAGCTGCGCCCCAGTCCTCTGCTTCGACTTGGCCTCATTGCACTGACTAACCGAGGGGCCCCCGCTTTTCGTGCGTGCTGCAACGCCGCGCCTGCTCGCGCGGATGCGGCTGTGTGTCGTTTGCAACCGTAACCCAAATCCAGTCCGGATATTCCCATCCCGCAAACAGGCGCACGTGCTGGGCAACGGTGTGGCTCGTGTCCGACGGTCGAGGCGTCGGACTGCTGCCATCTCTTTCTTTCCATCGCGCGCTCGACTCCCACATTCCACATCCCACCGATTTATTTGCCCCTCCGCGAGACTAGAGGATCGTCCCACCTGTCTCCGAAGCCGCCCGATCTATCTCACAAATACGAAGCGCTTGGTCCCCCTTGCCGTCTGCACAAGGCGAGTATGAAGAGTCCACGAATAAAAGTCGGTGCCCAGATTAGCTGGCGACTCTCTAGAGGACAACTCCAACTCATGGCTTATCTTTTTGACTCTACTAGAGTTCACAATGCATCTAAACATTCCCGGTAACGGTCGTGCCTCGGCTCGGAGCGCCCATGTCGGAGAGAGTGCAACACGAGGTCAAGACAGCCCGAAAGGACCACGCGCCTGATGGCTTCCAGCCCATGGTTCGAAATTTAATAGCACCAGCCTTTCCTCCCCGGCCACTCCTAGCCGGCGCTGCAGGTCCTATCCAGGCCGTCCGACCGTCTTAAAACACCCTCCCCCCGACCCCGGTGGCGGGAACAGCCCCTTACGACCCCTTCACGCTGTTCGGCCAAAGTACCCTCCCCGCACTCTCAAGGACCAATCTCGAGTGCTCCCGCCCGGCCGAGTACACCCTTCCTAAAACCTGTGCTCTGTGCCCGTAGTGGCTTCGCCTCAAAGTTTGTCTTATAAGCCTCGCCCGCACTCAAGGTTCAGCAGCAGCACCTCGCCTCAACCGCACACACAAGTCGTACAAGACCTCTGGTGGCGCTATGTTCGCCTCTCGAACCCTCACGCTCGCTATGGCGCTCTCCCTGGCGGGTACCTCTCTAAGCTACGACCTCGTCCGCGAGTATTCCGGGAGCGGTTTCTTCGACGGCTGGGATTTCTTTGGTTCGTGGGATAACCTTACATCCAGTGAGTGCTCGCCTCTTCGATTGCGCAGCCCCAGAAAGTTCAACTCGGACGGAACAGGCGCCGCCTGGTGGGTGGACGCCGCGAACGCCACCACCGACCACCTCGCGTACGTGAACGACGCGGGGCAAGCCATCATCCGTGTGGACAACACCACAACGCTCCCCAAGATCGACCCCAAGATATTCAACGTTACCCGGAATACCGTATGTCCAGCCGCCCTCGCGAGCCATCACGTTTCCCTTACCCCCTGCATATCCGACATTGTGCGTAGGTCCGGATAACGACGCAAGACTACTACGACTTCGGAAGCCTCTTAGTGTTCGACGCGACGCATCTCCCGTACGGATGTTCAGTGTGGCCCGCATTCTGGACGAAAGGTCCGCTCTGGCCGGATGATGGCGAGATCGGTGCGCCCCCCTTCCTCCCCCTCCTTCCCCCTCGCCCGCGCTCACGCCCAGATATCTCCGTGCCCCCTTCCCTGCTCGCGCAGACATCGTCGAGGGCATCAACCTCATGAACTTCAACCAAATGGCGCTGCACACGACGAGCGGCTGCTTCACGACGAACCAGATCCAGCAGACGGGCGCGCTCGGCGCGACGAACTGCTCGGACGGCTCGGGCTGCACCGTGCGCGAGACGAAGCCGAACAGCTTCGGCGCGGGCTTCGCGGGCGCGGGCGGCGGCGTGTGGGCGACGCAGTTCGACGTGTCGGGCATCTACATGTGGTTCTGGAGCGTGAGTGTCCCCTTTTGCCTTTTGTGCGCTCTGCGCCTCGCTCGCTTTGTGGTTTTGGCTCTTGGGGTGCGGCGAGAGGTGGGCGGGAGGGGGAGGCAAAGGGGACATGGATAAGGCCGTGTCTTCATAGCAGACGGGAGGGGCCGCGTGGCGCGTCCGGGCGGAATGCTCCTGCCATTCGGGCGGAGAGAGTCCACTGCGGACAGACGTGCGTGCGTGCGCGTGATATGAGGGTATTTTTGTGAAGGAGGGTTGGACGCCGGTGTATGGAGGCCGGGCTCGGACGCCGCACCTTTCGGGCTGCCATATGGGGGCACTGCTGTAGAGGGAGGTTCTGCCCGTTTTTCGCCGAGCAGTCGCGATATTGCCTCCACGCCGCTTCCTCTGTAGAAGTTGCACACGCTAACGTATTTTTGCCCCTCAGCGACCAGACGTTCCGGCGTCGCTGGCTCTCGACAGCAAAGGGCCCGTGGACACTTCGTCGTGGGGTCTGCCCTCCGCAAGCTACCCCGCCATTACCCAGGACTGCCAGAACTTTACGCACTACTTCACTCCACAGCAGATGGTCATCGACATCGCGCTGTGCGGAGACTGGTAAGCCCCTTTCCCCCCTCTCCTCAGAACTCAACTGACCGAGGCTTCTCTCAGGGCCGGCGTCCCGAGCATCTACCAATCGACCTGCCAGGGGTCATGCGACGTCTCCGGGCCGGGCAGCCCAGCGTACGACAACGCGTACTTTGCGATCAACTACGTCCGCGCGTACACCACGGGCGGCCCCGCGACGCAGACGCAGACGTCGACGGCGGGCAGCGCGGGCCCGACGAGCACCGTAACCGTCTCCTCGACCGTCTCCGCGGACGGCTCGACGCGGACGGGCGGCGCGAGCGGCGACACGTCCGGCGTGACGCCCGTCGGCGGCGCGAGCGCGACGATCGCGGCGCTCGTGTGTGCGCTGCTTGGGCTGCTCTTGCTGTGAGCGCCGTGGTGGCTGAGCGCTCTGGGGCGCTCGCCAGTGGACGTTTCTGCCCCGCATTTGTGGACTTGACACGCTACCCCCGCCGGAATTGTGGACTCCATTTGGCGTATGTTTCTCTGTGCCCCCTGACGACCGATAGATTGACCCCATTAATGTCTCTGACGTGCTCACGGCTTGCTTATGTCCTGACGAACTCGATCCCCCCTCTCTTACCTATTTGCTATCTGTACTGCACGCTGTTGTGCTTTCGTTTGGTGTACTATACTGTAATCCGTAGTTGGGCTGCTGTGGACTATAATGGCTTGGTCACCGGATGTACTCCCGCCCAGACATTCTATGGAGGATTTGTATTGCTTGCGTCGACACGGCGAGCCCGCCTGACATCGACCAAATGGCGCCCCCGTCGTTGGATAGCCCCAGCTTCAGGTGGGGGCACGCGGGCGCTTGAGCCCACCGGGCACTCGGAGGCTCCGCGGGGCCCGGGAGCGGTGTGGCACGGCATCCGGGGCGACGGAAATTTACCTCGTCCCGCTTGTACGCGTCCAAGCGTCTGCGGCGGTCCTCCTCGTCCCATCCAGCACACATCATGCTCGCCTAGCTCCTTGACGCAGCTGACTCAATCCCCCACTCATCTTCTCCTGTTCTCCATTCGCACCCCCCCGCGGTCACCCACCCCGCAGACTTGTCGGACAACCACTCCGCTACAACACCCCCATCGACCCGCCCCGCAATGGAGGTCTCGCAGGACGCGCTGCTGCAGCCCACCGACTCGCTCGCCATCCGCGCGATCAAGGACGTCTCGTTCGGGAGCGCCGCGGGCATCTGCGCAAAGGTGTTCGAGCACCCGTTCGACCTCACCAAGGTCCGCCTCCAGGCGCAGGTGCTCGACGCCTCCGCGCGCTTCAGCGGCCCGCTCGACTGCCTCCTCCAGACGTGGCGCAAGGAGGGCGTCCGCGGGCTCTACAGGGTGCGTGTCCTTCTTCTCCTTCTTCCGCCCGTCCTCTTGCCTTGCAGCTTCGTGCGGCGCGGAGGAGGCGGGCTGCGCGCCGTGGTGCTGACCGCGCTCTGCAGGGCCTGCCTGCGCCGATCGTGGGCGCCATGGCGGAGAACGCGACCCTCTTCTGGTCGTACACGGAGATCCAGAACGCCATGCGCTGGTGGAAGGCCATGGGGCCCGACCAGCACCTCACGCTCGGCGAGCTCGCGTGCGCCGGTGCGGGTGCGGGGTCCATCACGAGCTTCGTCCTGTGAGTCGCCTTTTCCTCTCCCCCCCTTCATCCCCCTCCCTTCCTAAGCCCTGTGTTCGCGTGCAGGACGCCGATCGAGCTCGTCAAGTGCAAGATGCAAGTGCAGATGCTCATGGCGCCCCCCGCGGCGCTGGGCGCGCCCGCGCCGAAGCTCCCGGGCCCGCTCGCGGTGCTCGGCGGCGTCGTGCGCGCGACGGGCGTGCGCGGGCTCTGGCTCGGGCACACCGGCACGCTCCTGCGCGAGACGGGCGGCGGCGCGGCGTGGTTCGCGGCGAAGGAGGGCGTCGCGGCGCTCCTGCT